>SJJU01008648.1:0-21417 GCA_012932125.1 Conopomorpha cramerella | reverse complement strand
CTGATATTCGGCTTACTACATTTTTTTTTAAATATATACATAGATTAAAGGCGTTAAGTGTATTTATTTTATATACATAGACTAGCAGACCTGACAAACGTTGTTTTGCCAATATACATTTGTCTATAGTGTTTCTCTACTATTATATGCATGTATTATACACAAAAACCTTCCTCAAGAATTACTCTATCTACTAAAGAAAACCGTATCAAAATCCGTTGCGTAGTTTTAAAGATCTAAGCATACATATGAAAATCACCAGTGGACGAACAGCAGCGCTCTCTATGAGTTAAACCATAACGATTCACCCCAAATGATCATGGAAATAATTGAGAGAGACCCTCGTCCAACATACATTTATACTATGTATTGATAAATAAAATGTCGGCGGCAGGAATCGAACCCGCGACAGCCGGCCTAGAGTCAGATGGGCTGGTCCATGATCCATGCCGGTCGTCAGTAGTGGGTAATTCAATTTAATTAATTAACAAGTTTGCTCTCATGTTCAATAGAAGTAGGTAGGTAGGTACACATTAACATATTGTCAGGTTGTCTAAATATATACATATAAAACTCAAAGCCCTGACTAATTAATCCATTACTGACTCATCAACACCCAGCCCAAACACTTGACCCTAGAAAGTTGATATTTTGCACAGACATCAGTGCTAAATTCTTATTATGATGTTTACTTAAGACAAGAAAATATTAGATACTATGAGGGTAAGAAAGAGGGGTAGAAGCATATGTGAGAAAACCTTAATATCGGGGTTTTGGTTTGTGGCGAATTCCTCAACCCCCCACAATTTTGTATGTGGAATGTAATAGGTACAGTCATGGACATGAAAATTTACAATGATGTTGAGGAATTTGCTACAGGTAAAAAAAAATGGTTATAGTATTTTTGAATAGAAATTAATATTGAATACGCACGAATGAAATCGCGGGGCGTCTTCTAGTTCTAAATAAACTGTACGTCGTAGGTTAGACAAGTAACAGCTATTTAACACCTAATATCGCATGGCATAGGAAAAACACATCTTGCAGCAAATTATTGTTTGATTGCCAAGTGTCAGTTTGCCGTGAGCACGGGGCGACGCTTGGCGAGCAAACTTCAGGCGGCTGCGAGTCAATATTCCCGACTCTACAGGTTATTAATACATACATAATTATCTTAGCACGTCCACTAATTTGCACATAATATCTACGTGATTTAACATAATGTTAGAGTGGCGTGCACTGTCTTTTACGACAAGGTAGGCAGTAATCCCCAAGGATTGACACCTATGTATAGGTAACTGGTCTTTACGAAATATAGGTAACCTATCTGCTCACCCACAAAACTCAGGACCTTCGTTAGCCTCTGTCGAGAGTACAACAAAAAAAGATTTAGCAATAACTCCATTATTAGGTCTGGAAGCTACAATACTAAGGTAGGCAGTGTCTTTTTGCCTATATGGTGTGCACGCCACTGTAATGTTTTTAGAAGTAGGTAATTGTTAATAGTGTAATAGGTAATGTTTGAAAATGTCGTGTCAAGTTGTCTTTGTTTTCATGCTACACGGAGTGGCTACAGCGATTTCTATGTTAGACAAACATTTGTACATTTTCTCGCGGTTTAAGTAGCTATTACCGTAGCTGTTATATTAATTATTTTTACGATTTATACCATCATATAATGGCTAATATTGTTCTTACACATTAAGTCGGCATGAACGCGTATACAATAGTGTCAGGGCATCTGCTTCTAGGACATAATGCTTTACTGATGAGCTGAGGCATTTGTTGTGTGCGCCTGAGTCTTTTATTTATCTATATATGTATTTGAAAGTATAAATGTAAGTAAATCAGTCTCTGGCACCTATAGTACAGGGTATCCTAGTTTGGAGTCAGGTGAACGTCACGGGTGTTAAAATGTCGCAAAATTCATGCCCGAATATTAAACATCTCTTTCAATATATAAGTAAGTATATTTGACATAAACAAAACGTTTATGTAGACGATGTTGGGCAGTATGCAGTATATGGATCTGGAGGATTCCAGACGCAGTCCAGGGTACGTTCAGCAGCAGCGACCACTGAAGGCCGTTGTTGGAGTTTCAGTCAGTTTCACACTGTTCAGTTACCATCCCCACGGCATCAGTTTCTATGAGGAATTTCCCCCTCACCAACAAGAAACCTAACTATAGACAACTAAGTAACTAAGATACTCACAAAATCCCCTCCCCGTATATTTTCAGACAACTTGTAATATCTCAGGGGGGATTATTAAAAAAAGTTTTCATCACAGCTTCCCGTGAAGTATGAAGACGCAGCTAGATGCCGGCGGCGGCGGCGGAGGCGTCTTCCAAGGAGGCTACGGGGCGTTTCATCGCTTGAAATTAAGTTTCAAATATTAAATTCACTTTATGAAAAAGACACAGCCCTCACTGTCTGTCGCCGGCGAACATAGTCTGTTGAACATCTTCTGAAGGTTTCGGCGAATAACTATAGATAAGTTTTATTAAATTTAGTAGTAGGTACAGGTGCTTTGTGCCGTTGGTGAATATTGCGCATTTGCCTACTAGGTATGAAATTAATTCGTTCGGTAGGTATGGAGAGAATGGATGAAAGTCGATTGACGAATGAGATTTATATGGGTAATGTAATGGGCCGGGTGAGTAGAGGTCGCCCCAGAAGGACATATACAGACCAGATTGGTGATGTCCTGGCCCGAAGGTGGCGTGAAAAGTACTCGAAACCGAAGGTCATGTATGAAAAGATGTATGAATGTAGATGAAGCGAAAGGGGTATGTCAGGATCGTGACTACTGGAGATCTGTAGTCTCTGCCTACCCCTCTGGGAGACAGGCGTGAAGTGTATGTATGTATGTATGTACCTAAATGTTCTGATCATTTTATTTCTTTCCTTATTTCTCTTTCTTACGCGTTTTAGATAGCTAGGGAAGACTGTCCGTATGAAAATTTTAGACACAGTAAATCACTGTGGCTGGTTATCCACAATGAACATTTAGTTTCTCTAAAATGACATCTAAAATAAGGGGTAAGTCGACCTATTCTCGCTAAAGGCTAATAGTAGACATCATTTCTAACCGATCTTACTATGGGGGCCCCCTAGCCTAAACTTAACCCTTTTTCTGGTTATTAGACTTTTTACTAAAAATCCCAATTTTGTACCTTTAAACAAGAGAATATTTTTTTATTGTGAATCTGCAATTTTTTTCGGGTTTTAGATTGACGAAACGATGATAATTTTTGAATTTTTTTACGCAACATTACTAAATTAGTCGTGAGAGAGTGTTAAGAACACAAAACGTAACAAAACTTTTGAAAATTAATTTTTTTTTTTTAAAACTTTAAAAAAATTATGGCCTTTGATCGACAAATTATACCTAAAACGTAGATGTTTTTTTTATAATCTGACTATAGCGAAAATAGGTCGACTTAATATAATATTCTCCCGTATAATTATATAAGAAAAACAAAAAGTATTGTCTTAACAAAATACATCAGTTTCCGAAAAAGAAAATTATTGCGCCAAATAAAACGAGAACCATGTCGGAATAATCCCTGACAATTCGATGAACGTTCGCATCTTTCTCCATCACAAACATTTCATTACTACCCTTATATAAAATCGCAACACATTTGTTTACACAATAAAATCACGAGATCGCAAAATAGAAATCAACGTTGCATTCTCGATTCAGTACCATTTGATCTTTATATCAAAGCCGTAGGGTCCGAAATTGTTTTAACGTAAGTGCTTGAAATGTACGTACGGTTTTGAATCTTATTCATAGGGTAGTAGAGTCAATTGTGGTAGTGGAAGTGATAAGCGAGGGTGGATTATAGCTCATTAGAAACCGGCTCAGTGCTGCCCTCTGCGCGTCCGTGCGTGACATTGCTCGTCATGTGGGTAGTAGAGAAATACAGATGGTGCCTGCTTTGATTAGCGACTATTACAAACACACAAACTGTTCACATGGATTTGATACCTATGTATATATACTTATCTACCACTTTGCTCCTATGTATTACATAGTAAATAACGATCAAATTCCTGTTGTACAAATAAACAACAGATGTTAATTCCCTATAGACAGGTCACATTTTGTAGCCTTATTATACTTTTAAAAGAAAATATTGATGACTCTACAATTTTAAAAAGCCTTAGGTTTCGCTCTATAAGTCCTTGACTATAACTTGACTTAAGCCTTCGAAAAATCTCTCCATGCATTCCCCTCTACGTTAGTCCTACAGTGACACTGATAAATTTATTATAGCAAAGAGGTTGAAACTTAAACAAAACCATCTTCTGGCCTCATCTCTACGCATTATAGACGTGAATACATAAGTACTAACCTATATGAATTTAGTCGATACTTTTTTCTTTCAATAGATCCAAATTTTCCACACGCCTCACCCACTTCAGTAGTAAGACCTATTGAAGTGAATAAATTCGTACGATGGTCCCGCATTTGGGCCGATGTAGAGCCAGTGGTGATTGCTTGAGCTCGCTTTTATATTAAGCGTGGCCTATTTGAGAGGTCAATGATGACGTGTGCAGTAAGTGGCGTGTATGACTGTACGATAGTATGCAATAAATCCGGCCCACATCGCCGGATCAACAGAACAATGAAAATCTCTACACTCTGAGCCCCAGGGCGCACAACTGTGACGCGGTTGGTTCCTGTTTCGGCATTGTCGTTGAGTTTTTTTCACGTAAATTATTTATAGTGATGAATTCTGAAATTTTACTCCGTAGAGAGACTGATAATACTTAAAACAAAAGCAAAAAAAAATGTAGAGACCATATCTCATACATGTTTCAAACAACAAATGGTTGCAATTTTATTGACACAACCCATTTGATGTATACTTAGGTGATTGTGTAAAGATGTACACTATTAAGTTCTATAAAATAAGAAAGAACAAAAATTTCACTCGATAAAAAAAATAACTAAAAAAACGAGTAACGTACATCAGTACAATGGTGAAATTTGGAACCAACCTCACATCATCGGCAGCAGCGGGGGGTGCGACCGAAAACAACAAGATTTGTATTTATATCTAAACTGTCTTTTGTCGAGCGATTAGTCGAAAAACCCCACGCGCCTATTGCGCCATGTCGCCGCCACAAAACACTTGCCTACACTACACAGGCAACTACCGTCATATTTTTGCCCTATATCCTGGACTTTTTCGTAAGGGAATTCCAAACAGTTTAGGGCCAGGAAACGAGAAATCTGTATATCTATCCTACGTTAAATGCTCGCGCTCGAAAGTGCAAGGGTGAAAACACGAAGGGTCGAAAATCAGCGATTTTTTATTGATACAGTTAGTTTATTTAGCCAAATGTTCATTAAGTTGTTTTGTGTATGTTCAATTTTGATTGTACGATTATCTTAGATCAATCCCGACCTAATATTGTTTTTTGATCGAATTTACGATCAATAATATTTACTTGTCTATTGCGGCGATAAATCCTACATACGCATCACGACTTTTTAATGGGTTATATTTTTTTAACCATAAAAGGATCAATTTTAACGAAAAAAAAAAGAATGTAGTATCCTACAGTTTTTATTTTGTGGAATAAAAACTAAACAAAATTTTTTCACTTTCCATTCTACCCTCGAAATTAATAATCATGAATATAGGCATGATGTTTGTATAGTTAGAGCAACACAAAACACTTTTATTGCGCTCTCTTGATCCGTGAACATAAATAAATTTGTTTGAACCTCAGCTGGATTTCACGGACCGGTGCGTGGCTGCAGCGAGCGGCGGTACCATTTGCTGGATTCCCTATGGATATTCATAGAATAAAATTGTCACATTATATTTTGGTTGACTTTCCTTTTACTCTATGACATTTATAGACGTACAAATGATTACATAGTTGCTGATTACTGTACTAAATTACTAACTATACGTACTACATTTACATTTTTCTTCCTATTTGCAACTATATTTTTTTGTAATATATCCTTATTAAGATTAAGTTATGTAAATAACTAGTGGACGCCCCGCGATTTCATTCGCTTTGTTTAGTAGTACCTGTATCCCAAATTTCAAGCGTCTTACTTGAGCCGTTTAGATTTTTCATACAAAAAAAAATTCCCATTTATTCCCGTTCCCGTGGGAATTTCAGGAATTCCTTTCTTAGTGCACCTCTATGGTACCTAAGCTACGTCCGTCCCAAATTTCAAGTGTCTACGTTTCGCCGTTTGGGCTGTGCGTTGATATATGTCAGTCAGTCAGCTTTTTCTTTTATATGGGCAAAATATTGTGAGTGTGAGGCCAGCCTCGGGTCTCCACCAAAGCAGAGAGGAGAGATATGCTAATTTTTCATACAGTCCTAGCCCGCTCAACACATAAGCTGTGTTTATTTGTATTAAATCGCTTCTCTTCTCCGAATATTTCGTTCTGAATACTTTAGAAATCATATTCAGGCACAGATTTCCTCTTAGCGTGTTCTGCTCGAATGATGTTTGTGTAATGGAGACAAACTAAATACAATTGACGCTTAAGTACAAATTATTATTGTTTTAGGTTAGGTAGTTATGGTCCTTTCCTCATTCAACAATGAAAATACATTAACATACGAATTAAATCACAGAGCTTACTTATTCAACCCAAATTCCACAATAAAATTATTTCGAACACGAACTCTACATGCGAACGATTTCGTACAATATTCACTCCACGTATTATCAGGAGCTTAGCCGGGACATTTTCGTGTTGCTAAACGCCCGCCGTACGCGGCTTACCGCCCAGAGCGGGGGACGCGCTCTATGAATATATTAAAATGCCCCATCATTATGCTTTTTATTTGATGGTTTTATTTATAATAATGTTTAATTGATTAGAACAGCATCATGGTCAGTATAATCAGAAATGTCTTCTTCCGTAGTGTTTTACTGATATTTGATACGAAAAGTGGTACAAATGTTTCTGCCGCTTGAATGTTTCCCTATGACATTGTCAATGCGTTACCGGTCCTGCTAGTGAATCGGTTTCTTACGATTTTGTACAACTTTCCATCTATCATAGCGCACCTTCCATTCGCCTTTACTTACAACCTCAGCTAAAGTAAACGATTGCGGTTTGTCATCGACGTATGTACTGTAAATATTGTATATCTTTAATAGTTTTTTTTTGTGTGATCTATTAAATTATTGTTTTCTGATTGCTGTGATTATTGTATTATGATGTGATACTTGTATTACACTCGCATTTTTTCGACACTTATATTGAACATTCACAGGATATCGATCAGCAAGTGCCTACCTACCTCATATAGAAGCGCCTACCACGTTAGGAGTTTTTTTTAAACACAGTGAACAAGCGTTTGGTTACCATCCTGCCTGATGTTAAGCAGCGATGTGGTCTACGTTGCAGAAGTAGCTAGCTTGTATGCTAGCCGGGGAAAACTATTTATTTATTTATTTAATACTTTATTGCACTAAAAGTACAAAGGGTGGACTTAATACTAAAGTATTATCTACCAGTCAACCTCACAACATGGGAGAACATAAGTGCGGGTCAGTATTATAAACATACACCAGTAAATCAAATTACAATACAAAGAAAAAGAAGAAAATTTTACAGTGAGTACAAACGTTCACAGAAACTTTAAATACATACAATTTAATAACTAAAATACATCCTAATAGTCATACTATCTTTCATTTAAAACAAAAGCACAATGTTTCCCAAAAACTGTTCATATTTGCAACTTGTCGAAAGGTACTTTTATAATTTTATTATTACTACCCTTGTTTATAGACGTCATCTGTCCACGGGCGAAATTCTAAGCCGGCTTGACTGACAGCCGCAGTTAATAAACCGGCCTTCGTAACTCAGGGCATATGGCTCCCGGAATATAACCATTATGCCCTAAGGGACAATATGAACTATACAGACGTAGTCAAATGATCACAAATCGACGGTAATGCTCACTAAACTGTCGTAAGACTATTGTTACGATAGAAAAAGCGACCCTTTATCGTGTAAGATAAAGTTTGATATCGCGTGGAAATGGTTTACTTTATTTCCAGTATAAATTGACACGTGCGGTAGAGGAAAAGCTCAAGTGCCCAAGTGTCAATCAAATGGTTAATCTAGCTGGGGTGCAGTCGGCTGCGCCTATTGTTGTACCCTTTGACAGCTATGGTCAGGTTTTATGAGCATTAATCGTTATTGATTCGTGATATTGCACGGTTAATTTTTTTCGAAATTTTGTGGGTGTAAAGTTTGCAAGTATTGTAATTTTGGAGGATTTTCTAACATTTATACCTACAAAGTGCGAGTTGGATATTTTTATTTTTATGCTACAGATGTTCTAATATTAGCGCGATATTTCAATGTAAAACTACCCAAATGTAAACACTTTTCGCACATATGTACATAACATGACTTAGACCGTATTAAATAATATAAGTATGACAAAATAACATCAGACAATATACATATAGACGTAATGTATGATGTTGTAGACATCTACCATTGCCGGACAAGTGGAATATTTATCTCTATTTGTGCCCAGACTCTAGGACCTTCAGAGCCTGTTTGCGATCCTTAATTAAGTTTATTCGGTTGCATAGGTTTGACGGCGAATAGAATACATGTGTCACCATCCCAGCCCAACTTGGGGGCGTAAGAGGCGACCGCGGGAACTCTCCACAGGAAGGGCAGCAGCGCTCTGTGTGATTCAAACCACAACACCACAGCAATCGCCAACCTGCCTGCCATTGGTGGTGATTATTGGCATTTCCTCACAATTGATCATGGAAATGTCGAGGCCCGCAGTGGACGTCATGTGACTGATAAAATGATATATGAGGTTGGATAAAATGTGTAATTTTTTTTAGAAACTGTCACCGACAACCCCGTTTTGCTGTTAAAGGCGTGAGGTTATTAATGACTTTCAATAATTCAAGTCAACTTGTTCGACGTGACCCCGTTGAAATCTTTCCTTCAGGAGCTAAGCAAACAATGGTTGTGCGTAAGGAACACAAGCTCATTGATATGTGGGATCCAGTGCTTAGGCACCAATGGTAAAAATTAACCTTCCTCCCTTATGATAGAGTTCATTATGGACATGGTCGATGTCGGGACATCACACCTTAATTATTCTTATTTTTAACTGATCATAATTATACACGACTGTGTCACCACTCCAATACAACGTTTCCTATCTTATGGGTCGTAAGAGGCGACCGACGGAACTCTCCAAAGGACAAGCAATAGCGCTCTCTGTGAGTTAAACCACAACACCATTGCGATCGCCAACCCGCCTGCCAAGTGTGGCGATTATTGGCTTTTCTCCCCTATTAATAATGTAAATCGTTGGACAAGGCGCTCGTCCATCAATGGACGCATAGCCGGTGATGATGATGAGGAATTACACAAAGCAATACCCATTTTTGAAAATTATTTAAGCACAACATTTTTATACAGCACCTACATTGTTTAGTATGTTTTCAGAAGCCCAAAGAAATTATTCTCTTTCAAGAAAATTCAGTTGGTATCATAGTTTTTTACGCCTCGCACAGGGCTAAGAAGATCTCAAACCTATACCTATCATAGATAGATAAATCTAAGATCTAGGGGAGAAATTATAGTAAGAAATATTCTGTTCTTCGACTGGGTAAATAATAGACCGGTATTGTATACATTATTATTGTAAAATGTATACAAATTATTTTCTGCTGAATCAGTAAACATTCTAAAACATAAAATAATTTTGTATCCCCTAACCCTAAACTAGACGCTAACGGAAATATTGTAAAGCGCCTCTCGCTTTCCTTGCGCACTTAATTATTTTCCTCATATTTACTAAAGTTACCCCTCCACAGCACATCACAGGGCAAGCTTGTAGTGGTCCCAGCGGAGCGTTCCGACCCTCAGGCCGGCTGGTTTATTGAAGACCAGTAGACTCCCTGCGACTTCACCCTTGTAGGTTTAAAAACCTTTCCGTATTTTATACAGACTATGGCTGGTACATGAGTAATTAATGTATTAAAACAATCAATCTACAGTACAATATGTCTCAAGAAAGTTACTTCTGTTCTAAGGTTAGACATTAAAGCGATCCTGTAACCTATACAATAAAAATAAAAAACCTATACAACTTATAATAATCAACGATCACCACCACACAATGTTAAATCGAATTAACCCCTTTTCAAACGTGACACAGCAATTATTTCGTTCGATAAGGCCTCGCTCACGCGATGAACCTAAACTTACCTACCGTTGACTAATAGCTGAACGTACCCTCGGAAGCTATAGGTAGATAACCAGAAATAAATGGGGTATTGAAAATTACATAATTCGATGTCATTATGTGGACAAATTATTGCAATTGTCCCTATTTGAACTAAGTTGACCGCTTTTAATAATAATATGCGCGGGTGATTTTTCATTTGATTTGACTGAGGAGTTTTCTAAAAAAAAACACAATCTGTCAAAATTGAGAGAAGAAGAGCAGGGAACGAAGGAGATGCAACTACGTAATCCTAAACTGACGTTTAGAGTAAAACAGGACAAACATGAAAAATATGCAGGAGTGAAAGAGTAAGAGACATCTTCATCTTCTGTGCCTTACTGGGTATCAGTGTAAGTCTGGATCCAAACTATCAAATTAGTACTAAAAGTGACAGATTGGATCCATCTCCATACATTTTGGTGGAAAAGAGACAGACTGAAGACGCGAGTCTAGTTGTGTACGGTCTGAGACGTTAGTGTATGTTTGTTTGACTTCGGACTCATTCTTATGTAAGTTGTTTTTTAAAATAACCACTCATTTGAAGTATTGTATAAGTGGATGCAATATTATAATATTCTTGGTTGAGTTTTAGTGTAATAAGTACTCTATAATACAAATGAACATGTGCTATCTCAAATTCTCTCAGTACAAAGTGCAATAAGTCGGGCCAAGGGTTATAGGAATAGGGTTAGGCTTTTTTCTAGGTTTTTTCAATGATGAGTTAATCATGCAATGTACTTACATTGATATACCAGTTAATCAGTTTACACACATCAAAAGTGTCTAGGGATCAAGTACATTTTAGAAGATTGCAATCAAGAATATATTTGACAAAAACTGAATTTATTCAAATTGTGGTTATAAGTCATTGATACAGGCGTGGGGAATTAGTAAGTTAATTTTAAGCTTGCGTAAGATTCCTTCATATTGGGTTATATTTTAACACAATAATTACTATTGAAGGAATTCATTGAAGTAATTTGTTAAGAAATTGCCTGATTAAAGCCAGAATATTTGTTTAAACAAATGTTTATTAAGTGCATTTATTATCTGATTAATCAAACTATAAACATCCAAGACTTAAGAATCAACATTATTTTTCCATCTATGTCAAAAAATACGCGCGAAATATCGGCATTTATTTTTTTCGAATGCCATTTTTTTTTCCGGCAACCAGGCTAGGATTGTTCGATCAGTGAGCCGACAAACATCGGCAGGTGCCTCGCGAGGGGGCCGCAGGGGGGTCGCGGACCTAATAGTTGAAAATTCAAAGTTGAGAGCAAACATGCAGCGCAAACACTCGGCCATCTGCCGGGGGTGGCGCGAACTGCAGGATTCCGATATAATTGCCCCACGTTGTAGGTAACGGGCGCAGGTTGTTTCAGTTTTTTGTTAGGCCAATTTAAAGCATTTCGTTGGTTAAACCTACAAAGGGTATTTGCTATTATTTTTTCTGAAAGAATCACAACATATTTATTTATATAAGGCAAATCTACAGAATGAAACACAAAAAATCCACAGAAAAACATACCAACTGAAACACTGTTTTATAAATCTGGTGAATACCCCTATTACAGATATGCACAACAATCACAAAAATGTATCATTCTATTAGAGTAGAGTGATATTGTATTTATTTTAGTCATTCTTACACATATTGTTTGTGTTGGGACTCCGCATTATTAACGTCGGATATAAAAAGTGTAACGCTTAACAGTGATGGTATATGTACATTTTTTTTTTCAAATAGTAATTTTCCTTGTAATAGGGGTGAGTTAAAATGTACCTACTACTTACTTTATAAGATAGGTATCTCACTATCTATCACACATAATATTATGTTTCAAAATAAAACTTCGAAAATAAGCCCCTAGAATATTGTTTGTTTTCCATACACGACTTCGCCCGCCCGTCTTGGTAGGGACCTGGTAATTGACAGCTTCAAGTGGAGGAGCTGTCTGCGATAGCATGGCATCATGCCGCCCCGCCACTTCAGACCATATGGCCTGGAAACTTACCTCGATTACAAACAATGTTAGTTAAAACACGTATAATAGGTCACCCTATAAAGCTGGTGTACGATCATTACCTATGATATATTTCGTGACGCGTGGTACTTTTTTTTAAATATATACATGATGTAACATTAAGAAATGTCAGTTTGGGCAAGTCTGAAACTATAAGACATACGAAATTCCGCTTTTAGGAACCATGTCATCGATTATAATAACAAGAATTTCTGCAAAAATAAACTTTTTTTATAGTAATTTCGTATTGATATTTTTTAATGAAACGCAGACATTAGGTACAACACAATATTATCCACCGGGCAGCGGCGTGCACACCATATAGGTAAAAATACACTGCCTACCTTAGTATTTTGGCTACCCGACCTAATAATAGAGTTATTGCTAGATCCTTTTTTGTTGTACTCACGACATAGGCTAAGAAATCCTGTGTTTTGTGTGTGAGTAGGTATATATAACGTAAAGACAAGTTAACTATACATAGGTATTAGGTGTCAATCCTTGAAGATTATTGTCGTAAAAGACAGTGCACGCCACTGCCACCGGGTATATAGGCGCGAGTGGACACCTCGTGACCACGACGCATGCAACTGCGTCGAACCGTCGTCGAATAAAATAACAAAGGTAAGCCCGAGCTTGAGATTTTATTCGCGCCTATATACCCGGTGGACAATACCGTGTTATAATTTCGTATTAATTATACTGGCTATAAGTAAATATACGAGGAGGAAAGAATCAAATAATGATTAAAAATGTTATTCAAGGTGACAATACGGACACATGAAATAAAGTGAAAACTGAAATACATTGTAATCTAAAAGATTTTTTATACCACTCTAAAGAGCTATAACGGGATGAGGGTCAAGTGTCTGAGGAGACCATTTAGGTCGTTTTTTTCTCCCATAATGACATTCATTAAGTTGTTGCGTTACGCCAAGTTTGGAGCTAATATTCGATACGGTTCCGTAGGAAATTGACATTTCATGAATTTTGAAATTCGGGTTTCTACTATATTATTCAAATAAAAACAAAAATGACACTAATAGTTTGATATGAGTTCTTTACGTTTATTTGGAAAAATGGATATAAAGTTTATGACATTGATTATTTGGTGTTTACGATAGAGACACACCGCGCTAGACGAGTGTTTATTTAATAATGCTAAGATGTTCCTTTATCCCGCTACGGCTAAATTTATAATGTTTATGTGCATTTCATACGAGACCTTTGCTCTATATGTATCATATGTGATGATAATGTTTGCCTAATGTTTTACTTAGAAATAAGAGATAAGTTGTTCATTTTCTTTGTATATATTCGTAATTTAATTGTAATTGGTTCCCTAAGATACAGGTTTCGCCTGGTTTAGGGACCTCTGGTAAATTTATTGAATGTAAACGGTTTTCTAAATATAGTTATTATTATTCAAAGTTTAAAACGGGTATTATAGTGCGAAGATAAACCAAAGATAAGAATTCAGCTTACCTTTGTTGTTTACCCGACGTTTCGACACAGTTACATGTGTCGTGTCGAGCAGTCAGCTCGCGACCCCGACACACGAATCTTTGGTTAATCTTCGCGCTATAATACCCATTTTAAACTTTTAATATCATGTCAGTGTGCGTTTCCTTAAAAAAATGTTATAATTATTATTATTAGTCTCTACATCCATCTTACAATTCAAAGCCAACATATCTTCCTATAGATGTGACTACAATATTCACGAAGCTCTCTAATGATGTTCTGCATCAAGGAGGCTCATGAACTGCTCCGAGAGTACTTGAAGCGCTAACTGTTTACTTTACAATACTGTATTACTATGGTATAAGTATTCTAGAGTGAATATACAGCATCGATATGCTTGCTAAGTGTTTCCTGATTCCTTTACTAGATATTATTGATGAAATTGGGAAATGAAAAGGTTATGTTGAAATTAAAAGTTTTAGTTCTTACTAGTAAACCCGACAGACGTTATCCTATCGTAACACGTGTGTGGACACACCCTGTCAATGTGATAACAATAACAATCTATTGTCTTCAATTGTGTGTCCACGAAATTGTTAACTATACCTAGATACATATTTTGAATAAGAGAACGAGTAGACATATGATCTTATTTTTTTCTTTCATAAGAACATAACAAATACAATATCATAAATAAAATTGGTCTAGCCGTTTTCGAGTTTTGAGCCTAGCAACACATTAGGTGTTCATTTTTGGTAGATTTACAATTAAACAGGAAGCAACTTGATATAAACATCAAAGAAATGAAGACAGTACGTAAAATATAGGTATGTGGTGTACAACAATTATATTTTTTCGTACCTAAGGGGTGCAGAAACGCACATTGCGTCTTAGTGAAACGCAGTAAATTACATTGAATATTTTAGACCATACAGGGGCCTAAGTCTACTACACTCATAATTCCACCGCTCTGGCATCGTAGGGGCAAACGATGTGCAGTACTGATTTAGTAACATTTATTTCACTGTCGTCTGTAGTACAAGAACGATACACATCATTTTACGCTACGATGTCTGAGCGATTCAACTACGCGTATATTTATATATTGGCTCCCAGGTCAATTTAACTTGTCAATTATGTAATTAATGTCAATTTAACTTAAAAGTGACCCAGTGGTCCTTGCAAAGTAGTGGAATAAGACCTGGAAGTCAAACCCTGGACCTCCGACTTGTGAAAGCAATATAACGGAAAAACTCTAAAAAGATCGAGCTCATGTATGTACCGATTTACTTTGGTACTTAGAGAAAATGGATGTACGTTTTTAGAGTCACATGATTATATTTCGTTGCTCGTAAGTAGTGTTCTTATTAGGTAACTAATAACTTTCATCCGACAACGCCTAAACGTTTTTTTTATGAGTATCTCGCAGCAGGTTGCGGCTAGGTGTCACCCGCCTACCGTCCGTCCCTCGTCCGAGCCCACCACTAAATTCCCTTTGCCGTTCCTCATTTGCCAGCTCAGACAGCTCGATGGGGCTGCGTCATCGCTGCACATCAAAGCGACTTCAAAGGAGGCCGGCGACAAGGCAGCCATGTTTGCCGACGGCTCTCGTCTCCGCGGACAAATTCTTGTTCACATAATCATTTTATCTTGGACTCGCTTTCTACTAATGTATACAGAATCGTAGGGTCATATTAATGTTGACGGTGCAGTTCTCACCCTGGCCCGGGCATCGCAGTGTGCAGGCTGGAGTGTGTCGCGGTCAGAGGCAAAGAGGTTGATGGTTTATGCAAAAAGTTGGAGGATCGGTTTACGAAAAATAAGAAAGAGTCGTGTTGCTTTCACGAGCTGTAATGTACGGTGTGTCGTACCAATCAACAGTTATTTTTGGTGCGCTTGCGATTCGATAACATTAATGGGGGCAAAGTTTTTTTTTTGGACTAAGTACCTACTGCATACGTACTCACTTACAATCTACTTATCGAACTTTGTTCAAACGAATGTTTATTTTAATAAGGATTTAGATCTGAATATCATCTATGTACTTGTTTTTGTCTCAAATTTATCCTTAATATACGCCAGATCTCGTTTAGACTATTGGCTGTTTTTTGTTTTTGTAGTGAAGGAGACATTTTGAAAAGAAACCGCACATCAACAGCAACATCTTCGCAATGCTACATTTTTTATTATTTTACTACCAGTGGCGATACCCGCAGTTAATCTCGTTCCCGAGGAAATATCGGGATAAATTATTATTATTTCAATTATTTCAATGTACTACCTATAAACTTTATTATTGTAAAGGTCCATTATGATCTGTTTAGAGTAACAAGTATTCATCCAAATAAACTTTATAATATTAGTGTGGATACACCGTACTGCTTCGTACAAGGAACCGACTTGGTAACGATTAAGTACAGCAGTACCTAAGTAATTACGTAGATTTGTGACCGCATTTTAGTGATACTTTCCGAACGTTTTCGGCTTCGATCAGCACCTTAATCTGTGGGGATACTGTTGTTGGCTTGGCAGCAGTCGTTAAGCTACGTCAAACGATTTTGTGCGTTGTAAACACACGAAGACCTAATAAAACGGTTTCGTTTTCCTGCACATTCAAAGATAGTAATTTGGAACAATTAATCAATTATTCGCCAGCAGGTAGGTAGGTAGCATTAATGTTTACACGACGCGACGTTAGATACAGTCCGTTCACAGTTATTTTACCCCTGGCTGGGACCTTGGAACAGCCGGCTGGTAAATAAAATGACGACTGTCAAAGATAAAGTAA
The DNA here is from genome assembly GCA_012932125.1 of Conopomorpha cramerella. Taxonomy (NCBI): domain Eukaryota; kingdom Metazoa; phylum Arthropoda; class Insecta; order Lepidoptera; family Gracillariidae; genus Conopomorpha; species Conopomorpha cramerella. Next base: position 4,861 of record SJJU01008648.1, on the reverse strand, counting down.
CTGATACACCAGACAGAATTATTTAAAAGAAACAAGAAAACGATAATTTTAGGCCATAAAGCTTCGGTCAGGTGAAAACAATCATTGCAAAAACTGGATCTGCCTCTATCAGATCAGATCACATAGAGAGTTTTGACAAATACATATATTGGTGGTTAGGACTATTTCGGAGCCCGAAAGTAAAGTAAAAGAATAAAATACGCTAAAAAAACTTATAAAAGATTTTACATTTCGATTAAAATTCTCAAGTAAGTAGTCCTAATTACTTAGGTACATACTAATTAAGTTTCAAGGCATGCAACAGCATATCTGCCGCCTTTGACGTTCAATTTAAGGGCGCAAGATGACAGGAAGGGGCCGTACTCATAGACCTAATTAGCATTAGCTCATTAGCTGAGTAGCTTGTTGCGCTTGAGGAGGTAACGAGCGCCCACTCTCCTCGAGATCACCTCAGGAAGTCTAGGCACCAGTATCAAGTGCCTTACTTGAGCCTTCATATTGGAGATGGGATAAAAATGATTTTATAAATATGTGAAAAATGTGTGCGGTTTGATTCCAGCAACCGGGGCGTGTATCAATGGAATTCATTTGCCAGACGCTGATAAGGAGAAGGTATATTTTAGGCTTGGCCAACACCGTGAATCAGTAATACGTCTTATGCCATTACTTCGTATTTGTTATTGTTATTAGAGGTAAAGCAATTTTATATCGCGCACATACTTATTATCTCTCCATGATAGCTGACTAAACATTGATGTAGAAAAACAACTCTTTCAGAAATCGCTAGGTTACCTGGAAAAAATCGCTTTTAGCGATAAGGTCGCCATTTGCAATTTTTCCACTGTCAGTTTGCAATTCTTAAGCGACTTCAAAAAAGTCTTTCTTAATTCGACGTATACCTGTATGCTTTTTTATGTTTGTTCGCCGATAAATTCATCAAAATTTTCAGGTACCATGTTTCTCTTAGTAATAACAGATGGCGCTAGCTGTATTAGGGAGGATAAATGTCAACGAAATGCCTAATCTCAAGCATTCAGTATTTTAGGCGACAGTGAATTGTTTTACTGTTTGTTTACATGTTACAAAAGTGTCTGAAGTTTGAATAACTTACCCCCACCAGCGACATCTAGATAAGATTTATTTGGAGTTTGAAAATTCCGCATAAAGACTATTCAGTCTTTGGACTATTGTAAAAAATGTGTGTTTATTACCTGTTGTTGTAATGTTGACTGCACCCCGAAGGTACACATGGTCTCCGCAAATTGTCTCCACATTATCCTGTCCGAGCAGCTTCATTTCGTTCATTACCTATCCGTGAGAAAAATAAACCATGCCATAGATAATTCAAAGTGCTTGAAGAGCACAAACTTTCATCAGTCGTTATGTGAACATTCAGTTCAGCACGTAGTTTACCAGTTTCAGGGTCGGCAGGTATTTCTCCAAAAGTGGACATGTATGTAGGTACGTGGCGGCGAGCAAACAAACTCGGACCTTCATTCGAAATTCTCAAAAACGGTGCCGTTGCGTTGTCTCGCTTGCACAAATATTTGTTCTGGTCTGCTATTGGTTGGGCTGGATTGGCGATGTGAAAAGTGTCTTGGTTTTTTTTTATGGAATACTTAGTTTTTTTTTGGAAAGTCTGATTTTAATAAACGATGAATACATTCAGTCAGATAATATTAAGATGGGTATGCGATAAGGTAATCTTCTATATCTCCCGTATATTCTGTTTGTACCAATGTGACACGATTATACGGAAATATGTAACAATATTATTTTGTAGATAATTTTATTTATTGCCATTAATTTTAAATTTCAGTATTATTTTGCTAGTTTAAACAGAGAGATTCGCATATCCTTACTGTTTAAACATACCTACTACAGAACGAAATGTAATTTTCCTAGCGTATGTTTTCTAACTTTTGCACCGGACAGTACGGAGATCTCTCTCAATTTGTAATAGACCATGAGGTTTACACAATGTTGTGATATCGCGAGTGGACCTGCTTGTACTGCGGCGGACTCGCTTAGCTGAACCAGGACACAGAATCTTGACCTTTAATGTTGCATGAAAATCTACGGCACGTAGGTGCAAAATACACTGGACTCACCGAGGACGTTTCTTTACCACAGTACCCTCGAGATGCCTCCGAGCTCTACGTGGTAACTTCACGAAATTCACGGATTTTAACAGAATTGAATTCACAGGAACCAGAAGGTGACTTTGGATGCACAGCGCGGTGACAATGGTTGCTTACAGCAGTATTTTTTGTAAACTACAAGAATGGTTCATAAAAAAATAAAGGTAAGTTAACATGTTAATGGGATAAGTAAACCAATAAAGAATTAAGGATACTTTATTTCTTGACACCGATCTTACCCAAATAATATGCTCGTCTAGACAACACAACGTTGCCGGTTCAGGAAATTATGCACTATAGTGAATTTACCATATGATTGCGTAGCAAATGCTTGGAAATTGGAATAACAAGTTGCGATTGTGTTCCAATGTGTGCATGTCTTTTTCAGAACCTATGTACCTAATACCTATATTCCTATCTGACTAGATCATAAATAAAAATAATAAAATGTGCATCAAAATTTGCAAAGTTTGCATCAGAATGGTGATTTCATGAGCATTTAGTACTAGTAAAGTTTGGTAATTTAGTTTGGTTAGGTTAGACGTGGTATTAAGTATTATCCGTTATAAATATGTCTCATGAACTGTGTGTGGCAACATAATGAACAAGTTCCTTCGCTAGTGATCAGATATTGCTATTAAGCCGTACGTTACTTCTAAAGTTAATCAATTCCTGGCAATCTAGTAGTTCAGGACTTCACTAGAGCTTGTTTTGTCGTCTGCATGTAGAAAGGTAAATGTCATTAGATTACATAGCACGCCGTGAGACTCCGTGCTTCCCTGAACTGTCACCCTCGTTAGCACCTCCCTGTGAAAACCCCAACCTTATTGGTTCAGCTGGACACATGTGAACACCGACAGAACCAGTGTTAACTGACCTCAAGTGTAGAACATTCTTACTCAATGACCAGCCCAATTAATACCTCTAGAAATTGAACAATAGCGGGAAGTGACATGAAGTTCTTGAGTGCAATTGTGGTCCTTATTCCCGGCTATATAAGAACATGATAAGTTTAGTGTTTGAGGAACTGTGTCGGAGACGTTATCGCATGTGACACTTCCAGGGTTTCCTGGAACGCATTCCAGTTTTGACCTCGTAAAGTAAACAGGGACGTTACGTGAGTCATAATATTTTATGACAATAAATAATAAAATGGGAACGACCGTGTCACAGAAACAGATATTATTATGTTTGTTTTACATACACAGGTAATTATTAGGTTTCTTTTTTAGATCACGTAGACAATGGACGAAAAATCATGTACACCTTACATTAAAAGGTGTTTGATTCTGTATTTATTTGTGACCTTTAAATCTGAAATGTTTTTTAATGTTCGTTCGCGAATAACTTCGTCGTTTATAAATCGATTTTGACGATTTAAGTTGTTGCAAAGAAAATATTTCAAAGGTGGTCCCGTTATAAAGAAATCAGGGTTTGATGATTGCAGACCAGATAAATTGTGGGGAACTTTAAAAATCCTACTGCGGACTAGTGGGTACTATTCGAAGTTGTTTCTTTTTCTTTAAAATTATACATTTCAGACATATTATTTTGGATAAACTTTGCAATAATAATATTAACCTGCCTTTATTAAGACAAGGCTTCATCATCGTTGTTTTTCTTTTCCTTGAATTACGATGACCGGTTATTTAAACAGGTGATTCTCGATCATATGCTATTACCAAAATATGTTTCAGTTCAGTATCTACGTTAGTAGTTAGGTACAAGAAACTTGATACTGCTAGTAGTAGGGTTAGCAGAACAATCTTCTTTGACACCTCCTTTCCGCATCTTTCACAACGCCTCGTACAAGGTATCAGTTTTAATAGACTACAAAAACCAACGTAAGGATATTCAGTATGGTAAACGCACTATTCGATAATGAACCAGGAAAAATATTCAAATTGGCCATTTAACCCATGATAAGAAATTGTGTCTTTTAATTAACAATCTACATGTACCTGAACATTCTTTTTACTATTGTTGCGAAATAAGTTGGCGAGGAAAGCTGACCTTATTGTACCTACTGCATTCATGAATCAGGAAGCAGGACGAATAAACGAACCGCATCATCATCATCATCAGCCCATACTTGTCCAATGCTGGACGAACGAACCGCGTAAATTGTGTTAATACATAGATATCAGAATTCTATTGAACTGAAGTCCTCCCCAATATGTCCTAACTGTAAAATTTTCATAAAAACTGTTTGTGAGGAAACAGATTTTTATGTGTCCTTCACAGACGATTTTCATAAGACATGTTCTATGCATTGCTAAATCTATTAAACATAGATGATATGGAGGTTTTTTTCCTAGTCTATTATGGTTCCCCACTGTTGGGCAAAGGTCACCTCCTCAAACATAATATGAGTCCAAGATTTTTTTTACATGTTATTAAATTCAAATAAACTCAGGAAATAACCTGAACGAAAGTTAAAAACAAATGAAATATGATATCGTGTTTTTGCTGTCGGTACGTAGTTAAGCCGCGCAAGATGGCGGACGCAGAGGAACGCCTCCTAGCCTCGACTTACTTCTTACTTAAGTATAAAGTACTAGGTATATAATGTACAGTCTGCAGCACAAACTTACAGAAAATTTATATTTTTACCCCTTTTTACGTTCGGTTTTACGTTCGGTGGACGTTTTGGATAAATACCTTATAGGAGAATGTGGTAATAAATATAATTAAAGAGGTGACAAAATATTTATTTTGAC
>SJJU01008645.1:0-17815 GCA_012932125.1 Conopomorpha cramerella | reverse complement strand
GTCTTGAAAATATCCTCCATTGCATTTGTGAACAATTTCGGGGAAATAACATCCCCTTGTCTCACTCCTCGATGCAATGGTATGGGACGTGTCTGCTGATTTTGTACTTGGACGGACATGGTGGCAGCCTCGTTGAGGCATCTTATCACTTGGATGTATCGCCAGTCAACTTGGCAACGCTGCAGAGACTCCAGAACGGACCAGATCTCAACCGAGTCAAAGGCCTTCTCATAGTCCACGAATGCTAGACACAGGGGCAGATTATATTCTTCAGTTTTCTCTATATCCGCTCCGAAATCCAGCCTGCTCCGGAGGTTGAAATTCGTCGAGTCTTCGCGCAAGACGGTTTGTGATCACTCTTGAAAACAGCTTGTAGACGTGGCTTAGAAGAGAAATGGGTCGATAGTTCTTCAACAGGGTTTTATGTCCCTTTTTGAAGAACAGGACGACCACACTTCTACTCCACGCCTCTGGAGTTCTCACTTCGAACAGGACAGCGTTAAAAAGCTTTTGGAGCTCACTCAATATCAGTTTACCTCCAGCCTTCAATAGTTCTGTTGTAACGCCATCCTCTCCTGGAGCTTTTCCGTTTTTGAGCTGTCTAAGAGCGATCCCACTTTCGCCAGCACTGACTTCTGGCAGGTCTTCGATGAAGTGGCGTGTCAATGTGGCTCTAGAGTCCCCATTTTCGGGATCAGGGCGAGATGCATGTGATGCGTACAACCGGCCATAGAAGTCTTTAACTTCCGAAAGGACTGACGGCTTCGAAGTGACGACTTCTCCACTTGCTGTGGTCAATTTCGCAAGGTGGCTTCTTCCAAGAGATTGTACGAACACTTTTGACCCCCGATTCTGCTCAATCGCTCTTTCTATTGAAAAAGTCAAAAAGTCAAAAGTCAAAATTTCTTTATTTCATCGTTATAAGTGTTATAACATACAGATATACAGTAGAATAACACAAAGCTTGATGAACGTCATTTATGGCTTTAAAACAAAAGTAATCGTCCCCGGTCCGAATTAATTTCTTTCACTGGCCAGAAGAACCGGGAAGAAACTGGCATCTTTTCAAATCGCCAAGGTTTACTGCTAAGTATACTTAACATAAATATGACTTAATACTAATTTAGCAAATGCTTGATGGCCGGATGCATGCCTGACTGGTGAACAGCTCAAGGGCACTAAATGATATTAACATTAAATAAAACAAGAGTTCCCCTGTGGGTTATGTAACTGAACCCCTCAGAACATGCAAGCAACCACCCAGCTCATTACCAACATTAGTGATGTGGAATGTTTAGCCTTAGCTGTCTTAATAATTATGTTTTACATCAATACGAGCTGACATGTTTGTCCATGCATTATCATCATGTAGTTAATCATCAACCCTGTAGTATGCCTTACTAATTAACTGTTTCTTTACAATTGACTTAAATTTTCCCTCAGACAACTCAGTTATTTCCTTGGGCAGTTATGAAATTTAATAGCAAGTCCTAAGAAGCACTTGCTAGTTTTGCTGAGGCGACTAAAATGCTGATAAATCTAACACTTATTTCTAGTGCTATATTTGTATACATCATCATGCTGCAAAAATGAATTACTATTTTTCCGGATATACATAATATTTACAAAAACATACTGCGATGGAAGTGTCAAAATATCTATACTTCTAAATTTATCTCGAAGGGAGTCTCTGGAGCGCATTTTATATATTGCCTTGCCTCTTTTGGAGTACAAATATCGTACTTACATCAGCAGCATTGCCCCACAACAATATACCATACGTCATTAAGCTATGAAAGTATGCAAAGTACACCAACCTTGCCGTTTCAACATCTGTTAAATCGCTGATACGTCTAACGGCAAACGCGGCCGAGCTTAATTTAGCGGCAAGTTTAGTAAAATGCTCTGCCCATTGCAGTTTGGAATCTATAGTAACACCTAGAAACACAGTGCTATTTATAAACTCCAAACTCTTACTTTCTAATTGGATACTTGTATCAATCTTTTTAACATTTGGTAGAGAAAATTTTATACATTTTGTTTTTTTACTATTTAATAAAAGATTGTTACAAGTAAACCAATCGAGGACTTTAGACAGTGTTTCATTATGCCCTCTGTATTAACATTAGTGCGATTTACTTCAAATATCAACGAGGTGTCATCAGCGAACAATACTATGTCAGCATGCTTCTCTACCATTGAAGGGAGATCGTTAATATATACCAAAAATAAGAAAGGTCCAAGTATTGATCCCTGAGCAACGCCTAGTTTTACTTCAGAGCCACCAGGTCTAATTCCATCAATATCTACATATTGCTTGCGATTATTTAAATAAGAACTTATGATTGACAGATCAGCCACACCGTAGAATTTTAATTTTGAAATTAATATTTTTGAGTCTACACAATCAAATGCCTTTGAGAGGTCGCAAAAAATGTTAATGGCATCTCTTTTGTCCTCCCAAGAAGCAAAAATATGCTTTACTAGAGCTACACCTGCGTCAGTGGTTGATCTGCCTTGAGTAAAACCATATTGCTTTGAGTGCAATAAATTATTACTTACAAAATAAAAAAGCAATTGGTTTAACATAAGTTTATCAAATATTTTACTACATACAGGTAAAATAGCAATTGGCCTATAATTGTTTCTATCTTCGGAATCACCAGATTTGAATAGAGGTATTACTTTACTTAGCTTCATTAGATCTGTGATAACCCCTTTCTTAATAGATACATTACGGAGCTAATAGTCTTTACCGACATACCCCTTGTGGGGTATGTCGGTAAAGACCTCCTGTCCTCTGTCTTTTTAACATTTACAGTTTTTGTTACATCATAAGCAGTAACTTGTCCAAATATAAAATAACCTTGAGGAGGTGTAACATTATCTGATAATAATTTTTCAGCGCTGTAAGCACTAGAAGCCAGGTTTTTGGTCACATTGGTGGGTATATCAGTAAAAAACTCTTCAAATTTGTTTACAATATCTACTTTGTTATCAACTAGTTTGGCTCCTACTCTTAATTTTATATTATTCTGTCTATTAACATTCTTTTCAGATTGTTCACTAATTACTTGCCATACAGTCTTTACTTTGTTACTTGACTTTTCAAGTTTTAACTTGATTGAAAGGGCTTTAGCTGCTTTACAAGTATTCTTAAATATTTTAGGGTATTGCCGGACGTAATGAGAGAACTTTCATCCTGGCTATGAGCTTTTTGTGCGTAAAGATCATTAAGGTTCCTACGAGAAATGTGCAAGCCAGGAGTTGCCCATTCCTTAAATTTACCTTTACAGTTATTAGATATTTTTATAGGAAAAGTGCTCTCATGTAGGTCATGGATAACATTAATTAGCTGACATGACATTTTATTTGGATCATCATCATTAAAGTTGAAATTATACATTGCAACTTCAATTTTCCTACTGAATCTGTCTAGTTTCTTTGCAGTGATGGGTCTCGATCTTCTTGGGGTGGGTCTGGTCTTCCTGACTGCCGGAACTACAATTTCTTGACCACTGTGATCAGATTCTACAGTTGATGATCCTCTTTGAACTTAGATCTAGATTGTAAAATATATTATCTATACAGGTTGCAGAAGTTGGTGATATTCTTGTTGGCTCGTGGAAGGCATTTATCAGCCCATAACAAGTAAACAGAGATAAAAATCGTGTTGCTGTCAAAGAATTACAGCTACTACTACAACTACTAAAATGTCAACATTGAAGTCACCACATACTATAACCTGTTTTTTGCTTGTAGAAAGCCGACTAAGGACTTCTTCCATCGCAGATTCAAACACCGCAAAATCGGAGTATACAGAAACAATAATATGACTACTTAACTCTATACACGCCAGCTCGATAATGCGTTCAACAGATAGACATACTATGTCTTGCCAAGATTTACATTCAAAGTCTTTTTTAACAAGAATTAATGAGCCACCTCTCTGAGAGTGCTCTCTGCTGAATACACTTTTACAATCATAGTTACTTAAGTGATAAGCCATATTACATTTGTGCATCCAATGTTCTGTCACACAAAGGATATCTACATTTTCACTATTTAAATAAAATTCAATAGAATCTATTTTGCTGGGAAACCCTTGAATGTTATGATGAACAATTTTCAAATTATATTGGCTTCCCATTGTCAGTTGAGGCTGTTTAAACAGTCTCCGTTTCCATGCAAGTTATTGTTAGTACATATCTAACCAATGTCTCATTTTGTGTCTGCGTTGTAATTTCTACAACTGAATCACAAGAGATATTATAATCTCCATGACCATGCAAGTTATTGTTAGTACATATACTAACCAATGTCTGATTTTGTGACTGCGTTGTATTTTCTACAACTGAATCATAAAATATATTATAAGATAGCACTGAAGCTAACTGTCGCCTTTCATTTGCAGATAGATATATCCTATCTCTAGTCAATCTAAAAGATTTGATAAAATTATTACATTCAAAGTAATGTATGTCATTAAATGTTGTCATATGGTGAATAAACCGAAAGAGTATTGTAGCGTCGGAGGTCGTGCCGCACGTGCTTACTAATATCTTGGTTTAAAGCCCGCCTTGCGGTCGAAGTGACGGGCGGATTTTCACGTCGTTCCTTCATCAACCGCAAAGTCTCCTCAGAAAGCTTTGACTTACTGCCCTAACGCTGCATTTCACAAAATCTCGTACCCTCTTTCCTGAGGACCCGAGTCACATTTTCGAGGTTCTTGTTCACGTCTGCTGTGGTTTCCACGGCAACGAATCGGTTTTCCAAACTTAGCTGGAAAGCTTCGGATCCCATTATGGTTTGGAGCATGGTTGGTTGGAGCCTGGCTTTCATCAGACGGACACGTTCAGCCTTAAGGGTGATATTCAGAGAGCCTCTGACTAGTCGGTGATCGCTACCGGTATTGAACCTGTTGATCACAGAGACGTCTCTGAATATGTGCTTTTTGTTCGTCATGATGTAATCGATCTCGTTTTAGTCATAGTATCGGGGCTTTGCCAGGTCCACTTCCTTTGGGGCTTTAAAAATAAAAAATTACGATATTTCAATCCTAAGACCCGAAAAAAATACCGTTTGTTTATCAATCTCCATCAGAATGATGCATATAAATAAATAAATATTTTACAACAACACACACATTGCCCTAGTCCCATGTTAAGTAGCTAAAGCACTTGGGTTATGGAAATCAAACAACGAAATAAATATTTAAAATGTAAAATAGCATCTTAAACGCGAAACACGCCTGAAAGAGAAATAGTATCTGCGCTTTCAGACACAATGGTACAATTTCCATATTTGTACAATTTCACATTTGTTCAATTCCACATTTGTACATTTTGAAATTCACCTACAGGTAATGTGCACAAAAGTGTCTAGGGATCAATAACATTTTAGCTCTAAAAAAATCTAATTTATTGAAATCAAATCTAATCTTCTGGATTGGTCTCCTACCTAATTCCCCATGCCTGAATCAATTACTTATCACCACATTTTGTACAAATTATGAATGAATTCAGTATTTGTAAAATATATTCTTGATTGTCTTCTAAAATGTACTTAGACACTTGTGATGTGTGTATAACGACGAGTTAGAATCATCACAAAATAATACCTATATTGTGTAATGATTTTAACTCGTCGGCACTTAAAAATATTATTTAGTACAGTATATACCACACGGTGTGTAAACCCTACAACGGCGATGGGCTCACCCCCTGTCACGTTGTGCTAAATACGCGTGGTGAATCGTTAGTATTTGCTTAGGAAGTGGCGTGAAGTGTGAATTTTATATACTAAACAGAGTAGGTACCTACTATTCATTTTTATATTTACGTTTTTATCTGATGAGGCAGATAATTATCAAGAATATTTTTTTTTCAGAGTTGGAAGAAAGAATGCCGTCATAATAACGGGTGTGCTCGGATGTATATTCGGTTTAGCAAGAAGTTTCACTAGCATTTTCTGGCTGTATTTACTATTTGAATTCCTTGAAGCTAGCATAGGAGATACTTGTTCACCAATGTTTATGATTGGTTAGTTCACCATACTGAATGGCTCAAGTATGTCTGTCTAATGGTTTGCTTACATACTCCTAGTACACATTTACCTTGTCTCTCATTTTCAGCTGTTGAAATTGTTTCCACCAAGAAACGGCCCCTATTTTACTCTCTAGTATCACTGGGCTATCCTATTGGGGGCGCATTGTTATCACTTATAGCGTGGCTCAGTCCGAATTGGAGAATTTACCTCCGAATACTGTACGCACCGTCACTTCTCATGCTCTCCTATAAGTACTTCCTCGACGAGAGCCCTCGATGGCTATTATCAAAAGGCCGCAATAGAGAAGCGGTGCAAATATTAAACGGAGCAGCTAAGTTGAATAAGTTGCAAAATGTGAAACCGATCATTGAACAAATTTCGGAGGAAGTCTACGAAACGAGAACAGCACGTTTGTATGAACTACTAAAATCCAATTTCAATTCTCGTGTGATATTGTCAAGACTTTTTGTGTGCGTTTTTTGGTGGTGTGCATGTACGTTTACATCTTACGGCATGTCGCTGCGCTCTGTAACTTTAGGCGGTAATAAGTATATGAATTACTTCTTCACGTCCATAATAGAAGCACCTGCTACTTTGACTGTTGGTTACCTCATGAAGAGGTGTGACAGAAAGTGGTCACTTCTCGGTGCTTTCATCTTCGAAGCCGTGTTTTGCATAACGCAGCCCTTTATGCCGACAAGTAAGTACCTTCTATAGAAAAAATAAACCTATAGTCGCGATCATTTTACATCACACACAACTTATTAAATACTTAATAATAATTGTTCCGCAATTAAAATCATAAACATCAGCTACATATTACGAGTTAAATAATATGCACTTGAACTGTTAATAACATGGAATATGAACTAAACAATTTTCCTTCGTAAAGTGCAATTTCGTATTCTTTGAAACTAAACTAACATTGTAATTTGTAGCTTCTAAATAAGTATAAAATGTTCGACCATAAATATGCAAATTGGCTGTAAACTTGGTTTTATTTCCAGGTTATTTGTGGTTGTCTACGACTATGTTTATGGCTGGAAAATTTATGAGCTGCATATGTTTCACCCTTGTGTATGTTTACACAACAGAACTGTTTCCAACTTACACGAGGAATTCTATGCACGCACTTTGTTCATCTCTAGGTAGAGTTGGATCTATTGTGGCGCAGCAAACGCCGCTTTTGGTAAATATCTACTATCTCTCTTAGATCGTAAATACAACCCGGTCTCACCGGGATAACAATAATTATTACGATTGTTGATTTAGATTTTATTTGTAGGCACCTAGGCATTTAAACATACGGATGACCAAGACAGTGATCTATCAGTGTTGATGATACTTTCTGTGCCACCAAAACATCAATAAAGTAGAGTTGTTAAATAATGTAACAATTAAAGAAACTACCATTCAACGCCACGGTGGTAGGCCAGATTCTTAAGACTAAAACATCAATAGGTAGAGTTGGTATATTGTGACGAGTGAACAATGAACCTTCATGTTTAATGACATTCATATGAGTTTCAACCTTAGGGTGGTAGAGCAGATTCTTGGCCTACTGTACCTGAGTGTAATTTTTTTTTATTTCGAAGGGTAAGTCCGTTATGGATACCCTGCCGCCCAAGGGAGTGCCTGAGTGGTCTATGTCGGACTCAAACCGACTAAAACTCTTTCGGTGGTCATCGGCGGTGCATGATGGGCGACTCCGGTGACCCAGGCCCCAGCCCGGGTGACCCACAACCCCTATTTTCCTCCTTTATACACCAGGGGGCAGGGGATCCGCCATAGCCTTATTCGTCGCCCGGGTCTACAAGGCCGACCTGCGTGTACCTACCTACAAACTATAGAATACAGTAAACAACATTGTTCAAAGAAATTTAAAAAATGACGTACCACCTACAGTCTGTTTAGTTTAGCGAGAGTATGTAAGCAAACAAAACATCTGGTTATAGGTACTATACGGTATTACGGCTTCGTGTTAAAAACAAACATATCGCACAGTTAGAACAAAAGTGACACAAAACAAAATGTGTCATTTTATGAAATTGAACCTTATCATAAAAGAAACAAAACTTAAATTACATAATCGACATGTTTCGTAATGGGTCCTTTTTGTTCTAACTGTGCGATATTATAACCGTTAATTACTCGAATTCTGGCGTATTACAATGCATACTACGAGTCTTGGCTATGTTAACATAGCATACCAGAAATGAAGGCACGTGAAAAAATATTACTAGAACATTAAAAGAAGTACATGAATTTATAAAACAAAATACTGTTTTAGTAATATCAATTCTTAATAAAAATAATATGCTTCTTGAAACTCTTTTCGTCTAGGTTTCCTAATGAGAGAAAGTGGGGGTGTAACACAACTAAAGTAGTAGGTAGGTATAGGTGTCTTACTTATTATTACATTGTATTTTTCTTAAAGAACTCGTTGTACTCGTATTAGTTTTGAATGGCATGAGCCACCGTGGTGTTCTTTGTTCTTCTACACGTTCGAAATAAGCAGTGCGAGTGCATTTTCAGTATTATTATTTTTAGGAAATTAATGAACATGGTATATGAACATTAACTAGGTGGTGTGGGCGAACAGTTCAAAACTGTGATGAATAAAGGGTCTTACATAAATACCTACCCCTCCAGATGATGTAACATCGTCAGCAATTTAAACGAAGTTTCGTCAACCTTTGCATCACCATCTTCATTGGAAAATTAAACCCAGATTATGCTTTACTTTGCGTTTCATTAAATTATTAGGTACTACTCAGCAGTATTTTTTTATTATGTTAACAATTAATAGTATGTATAGTAGGTATGTAATCTATTAACAATCTTACATTTTAAATTAGTGTAGGTACAAGTAGTTACCTGAAACTACACTCCACTAAAAAGTTGAAGAATCACTGAATGTTTGTTTACACATAAATTCTCTGAATAAAATGAACAGTATAGCCTGTAAAAATATTAATAATTGAATTTGCAAAGATTATACTCAGTCGTATATCCGCGGTAAAGCAAGTAACTTAATGAATTCTACCTTTCCAGCTTGTTATCTGGTCCGGGCTACCGTCAATGCTGTTCGGATTAATAGCTTTAATGGCAGGTCTACTGACACTCCTCGTACCGAACACAAGCGAAGATACTTTACCAGATACAGTAGAGCAGGCGGAGAAGGTCGGCGTAATGTCGGAGATGAACATAAAAGCAACGAACATTTCGATGGCAATCCAACTTCCATGTAAATAAATACGCGACGTAATATACTTACCTGCTTATGTTTATAATGTATACCTAAGTAATACCTATAAGTTCATACAGACAAGGACTACCGAAGGGGATAATTTATGGTTTTAATGGCTCGATCATCAAGAAGCAAATTGTGACACATTGAGACCCATGAACAATTTTTAGAACGGAAGTAACTGACAAAAAAATGTATGTCGATTTGTATCCCAGCGTTGAACGTTCTATTCCTTCAGTTCTTTTTCATAAACTAACAGAGCCGTGACTGTTTTGACCGGTGTGACACACGTATATTTTTATAAGCATTGCAACAAATGTAAATAAAACCTACTTTCATTGAAATAAATAAATCGCGTTCCTATAAATGTTCTACAAGGTATCAGCAGCGAGGTAGGTACAGTCATGAATAAAAACTCTAAAACACGTATTGTACATTTTACAGAGTATGTATGTGTGAGAATGTGATGGTAACAGCATTTCTGTCATACAACAAACAGTTTTTGCAACAGTAGACTTCAAAATCATTGAAAATATCGTTTTGCAACTTATATTATCCTTATTTGTATGTCTCCTTAAAAGCAAAAACAAATTATGGAGACATAAAATACGTAAAAATGGTTGATAAAACCTGGAATGTCATTGACATTGACAATAATGACAGACAGCGAGACACATGATTGGTAGTTTATGTGGCAGTGAATTGGAAATTACAGTATAAGCCTCTGAAGCGTCTTCTTCTTTCTTTTTCTTGGCTCTTATGTTCAGCTTTAAAGCCGACAATTCTGCCACAAACAATGTAGTTCTCTTCGTGTTCAAGTTATAGTATAGTTATAGTAAGTCGTCAATAGTCAAAGTCGTGTCAAAAACACATTAAAACGTGAGGGTGGACCATCACATTTCAATGCTGCGTGGTACTTTATACGGGAATAACAAATTGATCAAATAGGAGTCCTCTCCTTTACTTCTCACTCTCACTACATTATTTTCCATCACCAGCACATTATTACACTAAATCCACCACATTAACACAATAATTGCAGCGAAAAATTAATTTTGAAAATGAGAAATAAAGAACGCCATTTGCATCTCATCGCTTCCCGTCACAAAGTCCCTCTGAAGCGTCACAAATTCCGAAGTAAAGATGTTTAGCACTGACATATACTGCCATAATATTGACGTGCTTAAATGTGCTCTATTTTGAAGATTTGTCCAGCCAGCCTGAACCACATAAATAGATTACCCCGGAACGTGCAGTCCATCGTAGCGACTCAAACAAGGAAGCCGCTCGAATAGGTAGCCCTGAATATATAGGTAGCCCCATAGAACCTGACTCGCTGTCAAAATTTTGCGCAATTCCAAATTACCTTCTAGCAATGCGATCATAACACAAGTAACTAGCAGAATACGCAATTAGGTGGTATACATGTGCTATAATCGCACTCGCAGTCTACTAGAATCTGACTAGCAATTCAAAGTCTGTGCCACCGTATTGAGTGTACGCAGGCTGCGTATCAACGGCGCCCTCGTATGTAGGTTTGTACGTGCTATGGTACTTAACTCCTCACTTTTCCTAGAGAACAAGAACAAACAGACGTTGTTCAATAACGTTCAGTTATTTCAATAGCTAGTTCAATACGCTACGTTGCTACGAGTAAGTAAATTGTTGTAATATCTTTATCTTTAAACGAGCAATTCTTGTATATATATATATATATAATTGGAATCTCGGAAACGGCTGCACCGATTTTCATGAAATTTGGTATGTAGAGGGATTTGGGGGCGATAAATCGATCTAGCTAGGTTTAATTTTTAGAAAACATCTTTCCAACCGTGTTTTCGGGCATGAAAAATTGCTCAAATTGTTAATACGACTCTTACTGACATCTATTGCCGAGTAGTAATACTATGCTATACGTAGGATGGTGCGGGGGACGTTTTGGTTTTGAAGTAACTAGAGATGGGGTTATGAAAAAATCGAAGGAAAATAATCGATTTTTTTACTTCGAGCGAAGCTCGGTCGTCCAGGTACTTATTTTATTAAAACACAATAACATCTTATCAAATATTGTTTTATTTCTCTAGATTAATAGGTTACACAATAAAGTAACGCTTTATTATTATAAATAAATTTCTAAAATACTAACATAAAGACGTAGTCGTAGTTATAACAAACCACGTCTCTTAGAGTCGGTACAAAAAGTCAGTCAGTCGTCAGTCTTCTGGTTTAACCCCCCCCCCCCTACCAATTTTGAACCGAATCCGTTCAGCCGTACTTGAGTTATAAGTAGTGTAACTGACCCATATACCTCACATTATTCTTATTCTACAAACGCTCGTATAATTATAAATAATGATATTAACTTCTATATTGAAAATTAATAGTTGCCATTTTCATGCTTACGCAATCTCATCAAAAAACGCATCAAGTAGTGAATCAACCTGCAACAAAAACACATTATTTACTTCTCATGATACACACACAGATGTTTCCATTATTTACTTCATATTGCAGTTTAGGTATAAAAATAAATCTCTGGGAACTATTATTTAAAACAACCTTTGCTTTTGTTATCGCTTTTCGAGAACAGCATCAGAACGCGCTCGGAGACAGATTGCACACCAAAAGGATCAGAGATAATCACCATTTTATGGTCACATCATTATTAGCTTTTTACGTTTGACCTATATAAATCAATGAAAGTGAGACACTGTTCAATTAACTTCCTTGTTGTAATAACCTATTAAGGGCCTATTTCTATTTTTTTTTGTGACGTCATCATCGCTGCATATAAAATTGCTCTCCTATACGTATTATTACACACACATAGATAGGTTTATAAAATGTCTGTTTTGATATTAAAAGTAATTTTCGGAACATTGGTGTACCTACAGATCGAATGAAAAGTGTTTTGTTCCAATTGTGACGATCCTTGCAACCCTTAACGTCTCCAAAACTGTTATATAGCAATTTACCTTTTTCTAAACAAAATTATTATTTGCAAGTCAACCATTTTAGTGTTAAGTGTTAAATGTATTCAGCGAACAGCTGGACTGAAGACATACCATTACCTGAGATATATACAGTGTGTCGTTGAGTAAAAACAGCCTTCGACGTTCACTCTTGTTTCGGAGGGCGAGATTAACTTCCGCAAGTAGGTACATTTCCTGAAAGTGAACAATACAATGGGTTACATGTTGCCCGAAAACACTTAATAAGGCATACTGCGTATAAAGGGACCCCGAGCAATGGCTTAGAAACATTGTTGGGCTCGTCAAAATCATCTCCACTTCCGGAGATGAGATTTTTTATGGAGATGAAAAATTTTTTTTCGATTTTCGCATTGTCGCTAGGGTAAAAGTTGTTCATATTGACGAGCCCAACAATGTTTCTAAGACATTGCTTGGGATCCTTTTACATTCTGTATTTTGTAGGTCTGTGACGAATTTATCATTTGTCTTGCGAGTGCGTGACATTCACACACGTTTCGTACTCATAGACAGACAGTTTGCAATCTGTGTTGTCTGCCAGTTCTGTCTTCGCAAACATTCTCTTGAGCCCGTAGTGGTACTGTTAATACTCCAGTTACAATTCTGAAGTTTCTTCTACTGAATTGCCAGAGTTTTCTCGTCCAACTCGGTTTGATATCTTTCATAAAGAATTTGCAATGTTTGACAACGACCAAGCTTTCCCAGTCCCTCATACTGTGCCTCGTCTGATATCTTGTTTTATTGCATGGTTTGCCCTTGTAAAAGTCCAAAAGTTTAGAGCTTCACTTTTTTTTGTAAAATGTAAATTTGTAAAATGGACAATGTGTTGCATTCAGACAGGATGGTGGTCAATGGCATTCCCAACAGTGCTGTCGTCTGCGTACCCATAGATACCGGCTTTCAACAGATCGTTTATATGCAGCAGGAAGAGTATTGCATGGAGAACAGAAATCTGAGGTACCCCGATATTCATTGCCATTAGATCGGACAAGCAGCCTCAGAGCGGTTGTTCCCTCAGGAAATCCGCCAACCACGCGAAGAAACCAACAGGCAGTTCAAACGACGGATGCTTGCCAATCAGACTGCCGTGCCGCCACAACTGTCCGTATGCCTCTGGGGCTGGGGTTTGGCGAATAATACACAGATACAGACTGCACCAGACAATAATGGCAATACATGCATGTTTTTATAACGTTCATAGTCCCCGAGGCGTGAATGTGTGTAGTTACCTATGGTAGCGCCTGGAGGTATGCTAGCGTGGACACGGCAAGCTGGTGCACGGTGCCATCCCCCTGCGCCCCCTCCACCCACTCCTCGCTCGTGCGCACGCACTGTAACACACACTGTCAGATACACTCCACCGCTCAGACCAAAAACATCAGTGGCGGGCCGTGAAATTTTCATCAGGGTAAGCTGTCTCCTATGAGTAGGTACATACGACACTAAAATAACAATAAGTAGGTACCAATTTTGTGCCAGACTACAAAATATTTCAGTAGAAGATCACGGCATCAATCACTAGTTTAGCAAAATTAATATCTAATTACGTTACGTCCCAAAATTTTGCTAAGCAGCTGATTCCGGCGCTGTATGCCAGAAACAGAACTGAACAGATCGTTGTGGAATGTGGATGCCTTCCTCTTCCCAAAGCACTACATAATACCTTATGCTGCCTAACTAAGTAAATACACTAAAAATCAAGAAACTACCTCATAATACCTTGTGTTTGCTCCAAGTTCAAATAAAAACAATCCCGGCGAAATTCTTTCGCGACTCTGCACTTTTCACTCATATTTAGTTCAGAGAATCGACCCACATTTGTAAACAAACACTTTTACACACATCACTTTCACACCTTAGTCTCCATTTTTGTCTAATTTAATTATTCTATAAAATAAAGACGCGAATGAACGTACATAACCTAAAACAATGCATACTCCATTATACCTCTAAATAAACAATACTTGCAATATGTCAACATGGCCGGCACCTCTCTCGCTCGCTCACACACACTCTTTCTCTGTCGCACATATTTACGCACTGTCATAGCATTCCAGCCCTTATTATTCCAATAATGTATGAAAAAACGCGGAAGAAGCTACGCTTACGCTGTGGCGTAAGTTTCTCCATATTTTTCATAGTAACGCCCCGCGCTAATAGACCGAGGTGAAAAGGATGTATACAGAGAAAGAGAAAAAATAGGAAGCTTGAGGTCTAGCAGCTTCCCCGGGCTAGACGACGCGACGAAGCGGCAACGTCCCATGAATTTGTTTTCGTTGATGCGCTAAATACTATGTTTTGATTGGTTGAGGCAATTTGTGTTACCTATCGATGGACCGATGAGGCATTGCACGAATTTGTTTTCGTTGACACGCGTAAGAATAGATTAATCAGAGATTAGTGTTTTGATTGGTCTAGAGCGAATTTGTGTTTTCGATACACATTTTCAATAACCGAAAGTATGTTATTGATAAATTGCCTAATTTACAGTACCTACGTGACGACTAAATGTGTTATAGATACCTAACTACGCTAATTGTTTTAGTCATTTTGCTAGGGTATGCAGAGCTTATTTGCTTCTATGGACGTACCGCCCCTGAAAAACAAGTAGACTTACAATATGAAACTGACGTTTAGAATAAAACGAGACAACAATATAGACGACATGAAGTGAGTGAAATAGTAAGAGAAAATATCTTCAGTCCCTTACTGCGTAGCGGAGTACATCTGAATCCAAACAGTCAAATTGGTAGAAAAAATACAGTTTGGATCCAGAAGTACATCGAATTCCATACATTTTTGTGGGAAAGACAGACTAGTGGTAGGCGGCTTGCAAGTCTAGTTGTGTTTGATCTGAGCTCCAGTTGGTGCACGGTGTCGTCGGGCGGCGATGCCGACCTGTCCCCCCGCACCACCTCCACCCACACCTCGCTCGCACGCACTGATACACTCTTACGTTCATTGTCACACACATTCATTAATTCATTCAATATTCACAAAGCTTTTCTATGAACATTTTGATCGATGGAGTAAAATACACTTCACGTCTTTTAATCCCAAAGCGGTGTGGGCAGTGGCCAAACGTATTTAAGGGAGAGGGAAGGTACAAGAATAATTTTATGATCACCTTAGATTTTTGTCTCTTTTTATACCTCATTTACACTATTGCTATCGGTTCGTCGATGTGTGCAAGTATAAATGAGCTTGATTAGACTCGACCCTTATTAAAAAAATCCGTGGCACTAATTGGACTATAGGTAGTTACTTACAGTATCGTGAATACTGGTGGCTATGGTAAGCTTGCTGCTGGGCGAGGCCAGTGCTCTCTCAAGTCCCTGCTGAGCGTGTTGAGCCGTCGGCCGCCGCCTAGCAGCTTGACGTCGCCACCGAGCAACGCGACGCCAGCTCTGCAAATATTATACATGTACAATTAAGTACATACACTTCAAGCAAGGGTTAAGCAGATTACTGTTATTACACATCTACTATATTACAGTCCGGTCTTCTCTTTCGCTTTATCTACATTCATACGTGTTTTAATTCAGTACTTCACGCCACCTTTCGTCAGGGCATCACCTATCTGGTCGATGCATGTGTTTCAGGAGCGACTTCTAGTCGCCCATTAATGGACTTTCATCCATCGTCTCCATACACTCAAACCACTATTTTCAATTTTGGCCACTACTTATTTCAACACAGTTAAGTAGATAATAGTATTTAATAAATAGGTACACTTCAGGGTCTGTGTCACCGAGTCTGATAACAATCTCGCAGTTACGTCGCTCCGGCATCGTAGCGGCAAACGATGTGCATTGCCGATTTCGTTAATTTCATTTCACTGTCGTCCTAAGTGAAACAGCGATATACAGTGTTTGCCACTACAATGCCAGAGCGATGCAACCACCAGAGTGTACTAGACATGGCTTCCAGGCCTTTGAATTACACATCTAGGCAGAAGTTAAGGCTTGCTAAGCAAATTCCCACGGTTTACAAATATTACTTAAACCAACGTTTGACGGGCCCGTTGGTGTAGTGGTCAGCATGTCTGCCTCTGCTTCGCAGGGTCGTGGGTTCGATTCCCACCGCTGACAGGTGCTTAGGTTATGAGCTTTTAAGCAATTGTTGGATGTGTCTGGGTGTTTTATTTATATAATTATGTATTTAAAAGAAAAAAATATATATAAGTAAATATATCTCGTTGTCTGATTTCCATAACACAAGTGCTTTGCCTACTTAACATGATGAAGGCAATGTGTGTGTTGTTGTAAAATATTTATTTTTATTTAACGTGACCGGGGGTAACCCGTTTAACGAGACGTCCATAACGATGCCCACTAGACCAAGATAAAATTGTTTTTTCGAATACGTCACACGTTTAACGCTACATCAGCATAAAGCTCAACTTAATTTTTATGTCAATATTGTGACATACAACGAATCGAGTTTCACTTGGTCTAGGGATATAGTTAACAAAGAGATGGGCGAGTCGGTGGCCGCCATCAGCCGCTTATCACATGTGGGACTCATCACGATGTTTCCCTTCATTGTACGAGTTTTGCGTAGTCTAAAGACCCATTGATACACGCAACCACCCGATTACCAGTCCAAGTACCCGACAATCTACTCTATGTCCAACATCGCAGACGCTCTTGTCTCAACGGTGTTACACTACTCTGCAACAGAAAGAGCTGGTGTTTCAAAACGACTCTACTTGCAAATGTAATAAGGGAACTAGTAACTCTAGCCATGACCTGACGAAGGAGCGGCGGTAAACTAGCCACATAATCCCTTATACATAAGCCTTATTTATACGTTTCTTGTCAGCAGACAGACATTAAAAGAAATGGGGCTTCGAGACGACAATATTCTTGCATACTAAGAGGAAAGTTAACTCACATCGATACCAGCAGTGAGCGTCCTAATAGCTTCAGACATGACCTGGTGCAGGACGGCCGGTAAGCCAGCCAGAGGTACCAGCCCCAATGTGTACTTCTGCTCGTTGCTCCCCAGAAGGCACACGCAAGCCCCTAACTCGACTATAATTTCCACTTCTTCCACTAGCGCCGGCATTGTCTCCTCGGTGTCTGGATTTATAAAAATAATTATTTGTTGACAGCCGTGCCGCACGATGTTCGGTGTAGGGCCGATAACAGTTTCAGCTCCTCTGCGGGCCAATTCGTCTGCTGCGCCATTGCCTAAGGATCCACTGTGTCCTTTGATCCATTGGAGTGTTATTTCATTGTTATGTCTACCTACCTCATTTAATGTTTGGTAACATTCTTGGATGAGGCTTGATGTTGTGCTGTAACTTTGTAGAGCTTGGAGTACTGACTTGCTATCCGAGAGTATTCGGATAGGTTGGTGTTGTACTTTCCTTCTCATGATCGCCCTTGCTGCCGTTGTTATGCCTACGCATTCTGATTGAAACACAGAGTTCATTTGGCCTAGCGGGGTAGCAATCTTCATGTGGAAGTCTTCCGAGAAAGTGCCCGCTCCTGTGCCTGTTTTTGTTTTTGACCCATCTGTG
>SJJU01008644.1:0-12396 GCA_012932125.1 Conopomorpha cramerella | reverse complement strand
CCAAATGACGGATCTCATTGGGGGAGGCCCTCGTCCAGCAGTGGACGTTATGTGGCTGATGATGAAGGAAATATCTCACAAAAGAAACAACTTAGAATCTCACTGTAATACTAACGTATATCTTAATCAAGCAATAATGACCCCTACCGTCGTGTCCGACCAATTTGTCTCAGAATCAGTAGAAAGGCCCCTCTTATTTTTCGTTATTTCCGAGGATAAAATATCGCCGAGTGTATCCATCCTAGTATTGTTTGGGGTGTACGCATCACATCCTCTCTTGTAAATTGTTTCCGATTTATATGCCTTCGGATTTAGTTAAACACCTCGAAGCTCAAGTCTTGTTCCCGTTGGATTATAATGATGTTACAAGAAGCTGTTTCATGCATCACGTATCACGGGCTTTTCGGTACGCTTGTTGCCTGTTCTCGACTATAAAGACTGTTTTCAGGTTTGCGTTAAGAGACTTACGTTGAGAAGTCGACACGTGTATGTTCTGAACACCTTCTCTGCTACATTTTCGTAGTACTAACCATGGAAAATTATATTATGCATCGCGCTGTTGATGACTTTGACTGATGACCACAGTACAGATGTTAGAGCAACCAGCAAAGCCGTATATTAACCCCCTTACCAATAAACGCGTTGGCACTTATGCAACTGTTATTACAGGTCTACTTGAACTGGTTATTCCGTATTTGACATACAACTGACAAGTTAAGTCGAGCTTTGTGTATCATCGAAATAGCAATTCCGCCATTATTAGTAAGGCCCTAAGTCTGTTTACTAAGGATGACAATTATATTTTATGAGAGTAACGAAATTAGACATAGACATTCATTTATTTTTGCTAAAAAAACACACAAATAACAATTCAGTACAATAGACATGCAGTGCATGTTAAATGCAGCATTCCTATCTATCGTTCCTGTGTCTGTCAGCAAAAAAGAGACGCCGACTCAGCATATTTCCACGGTTGCCCTTGACGCTGGTCTTCTGCCAATTAGTCACCTATGTCCTGCTTCTCTCGCTTGCTTCGCTCTGCCATAGCAACACTGTATCTATATGCGATGCCTTATCGAAGTACGCGACTGTAGCAGAATTTACCTTCTGTAGTGTACATTTCTTGTTACTTTGTTCGCACGATCTAGTAGCTAGGTGTCCGCGAAGTATCTTACTCTCTCGCTCTTGTGGATGCTGGATGACAGGGACAGCGATATGGGCTCCGATAGCGCTAGTAACTGGTTCTATGTTCAGTTCTTTAGTTCGACGACACCTTTGGGATAGTTGTCGACGTTAACTGTACCTGTTGGATAAAATACATGTTTTAGAGACTAAATTAGTTTTTTGTTAGTAACTGCTTCTTTATTTTATTTCTTGTGATCACACTTCTTCGAAATAGCTTGTCCGATTTTTCGTGTGTGACCATAGGTCTGAGAATAAGCCGTAAATTATTTTTTACACCCTTGGTCATAATTTTTTTTGCCCGTTTTTATGATGGGCGTCCCCCACTCTTTTATAGTGACTAGAAATATTTTATGGCAATACAACGTTTGCCGGGTCAGCGAAAATGTACCTACTGATATTTATCATTGTGTGAACGAATCGATCGAGGAAAAATTTTGTAATCTAATAACTTAACCCATTAACGCCCAGAAGAATACTTACTCTTAAATTGATTTTGACTTTTATTACCAAGTATTAGAGTTTAAACAACTTGTCAGTCTCCGAGTACAGTGGGTGCTAATGGGTTAAAGAAAAAAGAACCGACTTCAACCAGTAAAAGACATATATGTGGTTTTCTCATGGATGCCATTGTCGGAACTGAACCCAATTTATATGGGAACAAACGGGAAGCGACAGCTTTCAAGTAAAAAAAAAACATCCAATTCGGTTCACCCAGGCGAAAGTTCTAACATAAAAAAAAATACAGACGAATTGAGAACCTCCTCCTTTTTTGAAGTCGGTTAAAAATAGAAAAAATCAATGATTCATATTGACGGTTGACCAAGAAAGTATGTAGCAGTTTCGATGACACTTCCTGTGTTACTAAAACATCAATAAGGTAGAGTTGTTATATTCTGTCAAATAAAAAATGAACCTTAATGTCTAATAACATTCATACGAGTTTCAACCTCAGAGTGCGATCAGATTCCTGCCCGAATGTTCCTCAGTCCAGCATTTGAATCATGAAACACGTATTATGACGTGTCCAAAATCCATCCCTCTTTGTTCATATATATCATGCAACATGCATACAAAAGATGTGACACGCACGTTCCAAATATTTATTACAACTCTGGCCGGAACGCTCGCCGAAATGTCGTTCGAGTGTGAAAAAAAAATATATACCTACAAAAGTTTTTTATTTCGCTCTCCTCAGATAGATCGAGTTTCCAGCTCTCTTTAATCCCGGTTGATTTTGAAACAATTTTTTTTTTTCAGAGCCGAAAGTTTTGATTCGCTCTTTTACTTGGGTGTTCGTTGAGTGCTTCCGAATGCAATTTTTATTTAGTTTAAACATTTTTTTTTTTTGCTTTCGAGCGCAATTCAGTGTTGCGGAAAGTTTCCTCGGCAATAAATAGTTTGCTGCGGCGATGAAGTTCTTACCTACTTTAGGTTTTACTGTAATTAGAGTTACAAATTATCAGAAATTAAAATCTCGATATTACTTTTACATGCAGAAATTTAAAGCAGTATTTTGCCGTGCTGGTTTTTTATAGAAAAGACAAACTTTTTGCTGAAACGTTACAGGCATACGAAAAAGTGTGTGAGCCTAACTAATGGACTGGCAAGCAGTACATGCCTTGGGAATACATGGTTGTTCGCGTTTTAGGGAGTGATTTATGTTTTTTGAGCAGTCTTTGATGAATGATTATAAATAAATAAGAACCTTATAATTAATACATTCACGCCTTAAATAGCAAGGGCTACGCCCAGGTATTTTTAAACACATTGAACTTGATAAGCATCCCATGTTTTTTTTCTGTGTATGTTACTGTTCACCGTTAAAAAGGTAATCATTATTTATTATACTAGCGTATAGTTGAATAATAATCCACAAACTTAATAAGGCGTATTCTTAAAAAAAAAACACTAAATTCTCAAAAAAGGGCGATACCAAATAGGAACGTAATTGCATTTACTCACTAATTTTGACAAATTGTTTTTTTTTTAAACTCCTCACTGCAACACGAAACATTTGACTTGACACAAAAGTTAATTCAGTAAATTAAAAAAAAAACAGTATGTAACCAAAAATCAGAAGAAATAAATAAAGTCAAATTAGTTCATTGATTGTTCACGTAAAATAGCATGTATCAAAGTAAAACATTATCTTTTTCACCAAATCGCGTCAAATCTATATATTTAAAATTGAATTGCCGTTCGTTAGTCTCGCTAAAACTCGAGAACGGCTATATGTGGTCTTAAATTATTCGTGGAAGTCCAGGGAAGGTTCAAAAGGTGTATTTTTTTCCATTACACGAGGTACAAATCTTCCTACGGCAAAAAAAATGTTAGTCGGGCAGCTAGTTAGAAATAAATACGTCTCCGTTTCAAAATAATTTATTTTTTGGATGAGAAGAGTCGATAACTGGCATCTTTTAAAATCATTCATCTTTAATCTAATACTACTGTTTGATGTCAAGGATAAAGTTAGTAAGCTCTGCGTTCCCCGCTTTGTTATTAAAAAGCCTGTGTATACGTGATATACACATATTGATATGCAGTGATCGGTATATTATTTAATACTTTATTGCACTAAAGGTACAAAGGGTGGACTTAAAGTATTCTCTACCAGTCGACCTCACAACATGGGAGAACATAGGTGCGAGTCATATGTACATATGGGTATAGTATAAAAAAAAATATTATACATACAGACGAACTGAGAACCTCCTCCTTTTTATTTGAAGTCGGTTAAAAATTGCCTCCCGCTGTCTGTCCCTATGTATGCTTAGATATTTAAGTCTACGAAACGGATTCCGATGCGGTTTTCTTAAATGAGTGATTCTTAAATTCGAAGTCGGGGCTGATATCTAGTTTATTTACAAATAAATATGCTCACTTATAAATTACATTAACCCTTTCGAAAACATGTTACCTGCAACGTCGTCCGAACAACGGCGCAAGCAACAAAAATAAAACACGGCATTCCTTAATCTTTCTTTCACCGGAAGGACCACCTTAGTAGAATTCTCAGCTTCTATATTTATATCTCCACACCATACAATGGCCACTTTGTAAGATATTTTTTAAAAACAAAAACCCCTCCTCAGGTAATTTAGCTTTCTTTATACTTTGCAGTTGGTTGTAAAAATTAGTCTTTTGTTAGTTGCAGATAAGAATAATGATTTGGAAAACAATAAAAATGGGAACTATTTTTATGCAGTGTTGTGTTGTGTTATTTTTTAATCCTCGCGCCGTCTTTTGTTTTCGCGATATTTCTACAGTTTGTGGGAATGTTTCGTATTTTTTTTTGTATAGAAATGTGGGTCTCCCGACCATAAAACTACTAGGACTCCTGATGTTCCATATTTTACATCAAATTAGTTCTGGAAACCAGATGAAGTGGGGAAGGGGCGTGGATCATTTCGATGGTCCCAATTAAAAATGTCGGTAGTGCAAGTTTTGGAATACGTACTTTTCTACACCGTTAGATTGGCGATATTAAGATACGTTTATTTATTGTATTATAGTGTATTACATCACGTAAAGATGCCAAAAATTATAAGCTGTTGTAAATTTGAAGTATCTACCACAAGTAGTTTAATTTTAATATCCAAAACTTACTTTTATCTTCTCACCTGAACATGTTCCGTTTTGTAGATCTGACTTTCTTATTAGGGACCATCGATTTGTAGTCAAAGATCTTTATAGTTACTAGCGTACTATACTTATATGGCGTTCCATACAAGGAGGTGGCTACTACTTACGTGAGAGCATGCTCTCATATGTGCCCAATTACTTTGTACGCATGTCACAGACCACGTACTCTGTCTACGAATATTTCTTGATACAGTTTTTAATTACAAATACAAAATATATTTATTTGTCATAGTGTTTTTACAAAGTCTTTAGACTCTCCAATTAAGTTTTAAACTTAGGGAAGCCTGCTCGTACCATACTGTTCACTAATGAAGTTCCTAATACTTACTAATAACAAGTTTACAAGTAAGGACATTACATTGTATTTATAGTGTTTTAAAATCAATAATGTGTAATAAGACCTCAAAAACTTTCTAGAAAAGTAGAACTAAATATCCTATAAACTGCGACTAGTAATTGTTAAGATAGGTTCTATTTTCTTAAAAAAATATTACTAACCAATTTTAGGTACCACCCCTCTGAACCATGAACCCCAAAATAATAGGTTTAACCGATATACATCATCGCATGGAGCCTATCGTCTTTCTTAATTGAAAAAACGATCCCTTTACGTATCCGCCTTTAGAAACCAAATTGCCTTGTCTAGACTTCGGTCGTATTACTTACCTAATACATTATTATTATTCGACCTACTTGGATGCCATAATGGTTCTTAGTGCCTTACTCATAGTTTATGACTAAGTGATTCATTATGTGCCTATAGTAGGGGAATGAGTAATACGATAGCCGATACCAATTCAAAGTATAGCCTTAACGGGCTATAGAATTGAATTCATTGTTATAGCTACTTCCGTTCTTGACAAAGTATTTATTTACCCTACAGCAAAAACGAAAGTATTATGTTGCCTCAAAAATATTTATCTGAGAATTGTATGTTTATTATGATTTGGTAACTTTAAACCTACATACATACACTTCACGCCTGTCTCCCAGAGGGGTAGGCAGAGACTACAGATCTCCATTTATCACGGTCCTGACATACCCCTTTCGCTTCATCTACATTCATACATCTTTTCATACATGACCTCCGGTTTCGAGTACTTTTCACGCCACCTTCCGGCAGGACATCAACAATCTGGATGTAAACTATTAATGTATCAATAGCTATACGTATATACAGGGCTACTTGTAACTCGACGTATTCCTGGTATGGGGTGATAGAGGAGTTAAAATGCAATAAAATAAACCTCCATATGTATGGTCGGAAATTAATGGTTCTTGAGATATTGACTTTTTTTTATATTTTCTAGAAATTCCCAGAATCTTGCATGAAAAAGTATGTAAAATAAAAACCATGAGTTATTTACTGTGATTCTTTATTTATTTTTAGTCTTTGTTAAGATAAATAGAGATTATGGGACTTACTAACTTTCGCCTTTGGCGTCACCGCCTTGGAAATTGTTTTTTTACAGTCCCGTGGGAATATCGGTACAAAGAGTATCCAATGTCCATGCTCAGTCATTTTGTATTAAGTATATCAAATTTCATCCAAATCCGTTCAACGGTTTGACCATGAATAATTTTAGAGAAAAATAAACCGACTTCATAACTGAATATTGTTCACCGGGTTCACGTTATGCTATGCTATAAGTTACAACAAAGGTAAGCTCGAGCTTTGATTATATTCGCGCCTATACGTATACCCGGAGAAAAATATTGAGTTATAACGTCTGTGCGCGTTTTATTAAAAAATGATATATATATTTTTTTATCACTATGAACAAGCGTTTGACCACCATCCTGCCTGATGTTAAGCAGTGATGTGGTCTACGATGGACCACACTTGTTCATTAGGTACCTATCCACCCGCGACTTGAACACCTTCAGACTGTACTGCGCAGGAAACACAGACTCTGGCAAGTCGTTACACATCCTGGCGGTTCGCACTATGATAATAAATAATGATAAAAAAAATTAAAATAAATAAATACACTTCACGCCTGATCTGATCTAAACCGACATCAACCAGTTACTACTGCGATTTTTTAAAGTTCTCCTGTTATCTGATCTGCCATCATGAAACCGAGATATCCATATCATGGAAAATTTGAAATATCTTCTGTCCAATAAAAAGAGAATTATCCAAAATCCGTTCATAAACGACGAAGTTATGTGCGAACAAACATATCTAAAACATATATGCGATCGAATTGAGAAAGTTCAGTTTTTTAAATAATTTAAAAAGAGCTTATAATTACGTTTTGTCATAGAGTTGGTACTTGTAGATTTCATGTATATGGATTTTGAGATAGCTAAAAATGCTAATGTTTAAACAAAACCATGTGAGGAAAAAGAAAAAAAATCATAAAAAATGGGAATATTATACTTTGCTTTTTCTTTTTCCCCGCATTGTTTCCGTAAGTGATAACCTTGTATTGTACAATTCTTTTTTTTTTAATACTAATTAATTATGATATCCCTAGTCGTTAAATGAAACTCGAAAAGCATGGACAAAGTTGCAACACGACAAATAGTTTGTCACGCGTGACAAAACACTATTAAACTCTGTTCGCGTTTACACCATTTTTCTTATCACCAATCTACCAGCCCCGGGCTCAGCGCTCTAAAGACATGACAAGACATTAAACGCGCTGTGATTTGTTAGAATCAAACGAGACCGCAATAAAAAGTTAAATCGCAACGCAAGAATTTTCACCAATTTTATTGTATGGAGGAAATCGGTAACATTTCCGGATAAATAAGCCGTTGATAAATTAATGAATTGGTTGATACTCAAGAATTTGTTATAATAATATAATCTTAAAAAAAAGTACATCCATAGATTGTTAGTACAAATTGATAAACTTAAAAAAAACTATATTCATTTAACCTAAAAAGATACCTAATTCACTTACGTAACATGCAATGCTAAATAATATGTATAGTTGTTAACGAAGCATTAGCGGATATGTGTAAACTGTATTTAAGTAATTTATAAGTTTCTGAATAATAAATGATATGTATAAATTATTAAATTATAATTTATACATATTATTTAGCGGCTGTGGTCCAGTTGGTCGGATACTTGACTTGTAACCGGGAGGTCCCGGGTTCGAGTCCGGCTACTGGACGTGTACCAATTGGACTCTTTTTCAGAGCCTATGTACGCAACGCAACGCTCGTACGGTGAAGGACAACATCGTGATGAAACCCGCACACCACAAGGTGTGTGAATCCTATAACGGCGATGGGCTCACCTCCTGTCACGTTGGGTTAATTACGCTCGGTGAACCATGGGCATTTGCTTATAAAGAAAGTGCCTCTGCCTACCCCGCTTTGGGATTTAAAGGCGTGAAGTGTATTTAATTTTTATTTTTCGTTTTGTATGCTTTATTGTTATTGTAGTATTTTATGTAAGAAAAAGTATGTAGTGAATTATTTTTTAATTCAGTACATGTCGTAAAATAATATAAAACTCACACGTTCGCAAGTGAAATCGCGCTACGTCACATAGTTTATTTTTATACATTTACTAACTTTCCTTTCTGAGACCTCGTCAAATAAAGTTAGAACTTTATAATAAAACTTTTCAATGGCAATACAAGTATATTCGAGTGAGACATTTTAGTTGTGATGGGTTATTGAAAAACTTTTGTATTTTGTAATAGTAACATTAACTGTTGTTAGAAGTATATACATACATTACATACATACATACACTTCACGCCTGTCTCCGAGAGGGGAAGTATATACGTATGTATCTATTATATAAAAATCAAAGCCACTTTTCGTTGTCATGTCATAACTCCGGAACGGGTGGACCGATTTCGCTAATTCTTCTTTTGTTTTGCTTATTAATGACAGCAGAAGGTTCTTATGAAAGAAAAAAATTACATCTACTGCTGGGCACAGGCCACGCTAGATATTCACACAGGACAACCGTCTGTCGAGTCCACTAGACTATTATATAAAAATCAAAGCCACTTTTCGATGTCATAACTCCGGAACGGGTGGACCGATTTCGCTAATTCTTTCTTTATTGTGATTATTAATGACAGCAGAAGGTTCTTATGAAAGAAGTAAATGACATCCACTGCGCACAGGCCACCCTGGATATAGTTAAGACAGGACAACGTATGTAGAGTCCACTAGTATAGAATACATGTGTCACTACCCCAGCCTGTGCCCCAGCCCAACTTTTCCCGTCTCCAGAGGACGGGCAGCAGCGTTCTCTGTGGATCGAAGTAGTATTGTGGTTTACACAATACTACTTCGATCGCTAACCCGGCTGCCAAGCGTTTATTGGCATTTCCCCCCAAATTATGGTGGGAGGCCCTCGTCCAGCAGTGGACGTCATGTGGCCGATGATTGTGATGTATGACAGTTTCAGTTACTGAAACTATCGTACATTTTGAAGGCTAGTCAGAAGTAGTTGTTCTTGAACTTGACTCTAATAGGTCTCTATGCCTACTTTTGTGTAACTCTTAGTACGTACGTTCTAAGGTTGAATTTGTGACACAAATTTGACCACATAAATTCCTTACGTAGTACATGAAAAAAAAACTAGCCTACCCCACACATCAGCACAAATTCACATTTCCATTCGACTGCTCCCGAACAATCCCGAACTAACAAACCCGATTCGGATTATTTTTTGTAGACAGAAATTCCTTCCGAATATAATCCCCTATCAACAATTTGGGGTTCCGTAACGAATGGTTGAATTTGCTGGTAATAAATACATCATTACCATCAGCCCATATTTGTCCGCTGCTGGACATAGGCCTCTCCAATTGCACGCCACTGTGATCTGTTTTCGGCTTCTCGCATCCAGCTTCTGCCAGCCATATTGCGCATATCATCAGTCCACCTTGCCCGAGGGCGTCCTACACTCCGTTTGCTGAGACGTGATCTCTGGGGAACTCGATATAGTTGGTAATACATTAGCCTGTATATTTTGACTTTACCCACTAAGAGCGTTGTCTAAACTAAACCATTATTGTGTTCATACCTCAGTGTAACGAAAACTAATGAAAGGTAAGAATACAAGTAATATTACAATTTTTATACACATACTAGTAGATGCCAGGCAATTTCATTCGCACAGTTTTAGTATTTCGTACAAACTATAACACCCTCTATTTAGTGAAGCGTCCCACAGGATAGGGATAAAATATTTCCCAGACTCTAAACTATGTATAACAAATTTCATATAAATCGGTCCAGTAGTTTTGGCGTGAAAGCGAGAAAGACCTCTTACTTTCCTATTTGTAATATTAATATGGGTACTGGAAAGAAAAGTATATGCGATATTATTGGTTAGGTCGAACAAAATACGATTTCGTACTCAAAGGTTCATCACGTGTCAAACGAATAAGGTTAAATCGGTCACGTGACCTGCAGACATTTGACTTTCACACCTTCTATGTTTAAGTTCTTGTTCTATGTTTCATACTTTACTGTCAAAATAGCATAGATCGGGCTACTTACTACTTCTTCTTCTATACTAAATAAGGGAATACTTAAATCAGTAGGTACACAAACTTCATTTGAGTAGAAATATTTTGTGCTTTAGTAATGTTATTAAGTAATATGTATTGGTTCTTTACGGTGGAATTTAAAGTAAGTACAATCTTCAATACTATGTATAATCGACAAATTATATCTGTAAAACATAAAAGAAACTTTTTTTAAATGGATTTATTGTTTCTCAGTTCTCGGAAAAAAACCTACGGAACCTCTAAACTAAAAAGAGAAATCAACACTTTTTTTAAACGTTACATTCTGTGACGCTTTTTTTTAGTGTTTTGTATGTATGTGGGTAGTTAAGACGTCTCGGGTCAGAATTTGGTAAATTGGGTATAATTTACTTTGAATTATACTAACGTGCTTCTAAAAGTTGTTCGACGGGGTTGTTTTTTTTTTTTGGGCACAGTCTATAATAATACGTGCGGGTCTTATATTAACATGTGTTATTAAGTAATCTCTCACTTCTGTCTCCCGACTGTGTCGGAGCCGCTGTTTATGAACTAGTATTAAGAATGCAAACATACACTTCACGCCTGTCTCCCAGAGGGGTAGGCAGAGACTACAGATCTCCATTTGTCACGGTCCTGACATACCCCTTTCGCTTCATCTACATTCATACATCTTTTAATACATGACCTCCGGTTTCGAGTACTTTTCACGCCACCTTCGGCCAGGACATCACCAATCTGGTCTGTATAATGT
Organism: Conopomorpha cramerella; assembly: GCA_012932125.1. Lineage (NCBI taxonomy): Eukaryota > Metazoa > Arthropoda > Insecta > Lepidoptera > Gracillariidae > Conopomorpha > Conopomorpha cramerella. Next base: position 1,338 of record SJJU01008644.1, on the reverse strand, counting down.
CCTTCTGGGGCGACCTCTACTCACCCGGCCCATTACATCACCCATATAAATCTCTTTCGTCAATCGACTTTCATGCATTCTCTCCTCAACGTCAAGTAAAAGTTTTTAAACGGTTTTATTTTTTTTAAACACAGTGAACAAGCGTTTGACCACCATCCTGTCTGATGTTCAGCAGCGATGTGGTCTACAATGCAGCACACTTGTTCTATAAAATCTCTCAACCCATGATACCAAACAACTTTCCCGAAAGAACCCTATGTTAAAAACAAAAAAAATACCTCTTCACAAAAATTGAACACACCTAACTAGTGGACGCCCCGCGATTTCATTCGCTTAGTTTTGTAGTAGAAGCGTCTAACTTGAGCCATTTAGATTTTTCATATAAAAGAATTTTCCCGTTTATTCCCGTTCCAGTGGGAATTTCAGGAATTCCTTTCTTTGTGCACCCCGGTACCGTAACGGTACGTACGGTTACGGTAAGCTATGTACGTTCCAAATTTCAAGTTCCTTACTTTAGCCGTTTGGGCTGTGCGTGGATATGTCAACCAGTCAGTCAGCTTTTCCTTTTATATATTTTATTTAAATGACATTGTTTTTCAATTTTGACATAGGTTTGTTTTGGTATCGTGGAGCTAAGAGACTTTCTCGTGTTTCGCCTACCTTTTTGTCTTAACGTTGTACTTATAAAATAAAAGTTTTTTTTTAAATCAATTTGACACGCATTTCGTAGCTAAAACTTCCGGCACTTTTTAATTGGGTTTTCCAACACGTCATACAGTTTGACACTTGATGTATGAAAATAATTGATGACCTGACTTAATTATACTTGATTGCGTCTTTCAATCAATCCTCCACTGTACTGTTATTTTGATTTCTCAGTTATATTTGTTTACTATTATGCTGACGTCACACATTGGACAACAAAATTTGGAGCCTGGGGAAGCTGGGGTTCAATGTTTATTTTATGCACGGTACTTTCAAACATATGTCCAAGACACTACATATCGTCGCTCATTTACTCCAACAACGCGATATTTCACAATATTTTGTTATTGTGAAAAGAATCCTTACACTTACACACATCAAAATTGTCTAGGAATCAAGAACATTTTTAACTCTAAAAAAAATCTAATTTCTGGATTGGTCTCCTACCTAATTCCCCATCAATGATTTATCACCACATTTTGAATAAATTATGAATAAATTCAGTTTTTGTAAAATATATTCTTGATTGCAATCTTCTAAAATGTACTTGATTTTAATTGATTAAGTTAATAAGAATGTTATTTCAACAGTGTCACATTTTGACATTTCGCGTTGTTGCAGTAAATGAGCGAA
>SJJU01008641.1:0-12734 GCA_012932125.1 Conopomorpha cramerella | reverse complement strand
GTGGTGACACGTGTATTCAATTCGCCGTCACGACATGGCTCGAGTAGAGTAACATGTAAACAAGCAATACAATAAAATTTCACCTTCAGTGGCGTATGTCCAGCAGTGGACAAATCGCTAATTTACTGCAACAACACGAAATTTCACAATATTTTGTTATTGTGAAAAGTATCTTGAGAAAAGGTAATAAGATTGTTATTTCAACAGTGTCACATTTTGATATGGCGCTTTCTTGCAGTACCTAAATGAGCGAAATATAAGCTGATGATGATGATGAGCCAGGTACTAAGCCCCATCGCCATGATAAGGCCCATAAAGGGGAAAGAGTCTGCCTACCTACTAACTTTTTTTTTTTTTTTTTAATCTTTATTTATTTAGGGACTTTAGTCACAGAGCGACTACGTCAGTCCCATTACCTACTAACTTATAGAGCAATGAATTAAACGATGATGATTTCATGTACCTATGTTTCAGTTTTATCATATTAAAGCTCTTATATTATTTCACACTTAAGCAATAGCAGAAAAAGTCTTAATTAGCCTACATAAGTGGCGCAACTAATCTGAAAATAATTACGTAGGTATCTAAAATGCACTTAGCAGAAACAAATGTTTAAAAGTTTAGTTGTTGAAAGCTTTTTTTATTTTTGTCGCTACCGTAGTCCGAGTTGGACTGAAAATTAAGCCAGAAGAGAGTATAAAAAACGCGAGATAAGCCCGAGAATGAATGAACGAAAGAACGACGTTTGGGAGTGAGTGAGCGGTGCGACAACGCCGCCGCCCGGTATCATTAAAATCAGCACTGAGGCCACTCTTCTGTATTCGGTGACGGGTAGCGAGAAGCGATAATTATTCTTTAGAATGTTGAATATATATATCTATAGTATTCAATTGGATTTTAATGGTTAAAATTAATGAAGTAATGTAATAGGTACATTTGTTCAATTAAATATAATACAAATTACAGATTCATTATTCGATTCTCATGCAAAATGGAAGTACCTATATCTTTAATTTCTACTCCTACGTCTTTCTACATTTCATGCACAGTAGACGCCTATAGATAGGTAGATACTGCACACCATTGTAATTTACATTCCTATTACACCATCATCATGTCAGCCCACCGACGTCCACTGCTGGACATAGGCCTACCTAACGTGCCACAACGATTCAACTACATACTTAGGGGTATTCTTTTTTTTATTTTGACGGCCGTCATGGACTAGTGGTCAGGGCATCTGTCCTCTAGGACAACGGTCGCGGGTTCGATTCCCGCCACGGACAAAATGCTTTAGTGATTAGCTGAGACATTTGTTGTGTGCGTCTCGGTGTTTTATTTATCTATGTATGTATTTAAAAGTATTTATGTAAGTATATCAGTCTCTGGCACCCATAGTACAGGGTATCCTAGTTTGGGGTCAGGTGACCGTGTGTAAAAAAAAAAAAAAGTCCCGGCATATTTTATTTAATTATTCGTCCCTCCAAAAACCTCATCCCTACGCCCGAATCGCGAACTCTGTGACCGCGTGAACGCAGTCTAAAATCTGCACTAATTTGGGACGCGGGCTTCAGCCGAGCCGCCGCCGCCGCCGCCGTCGGGCGGGCAAACGTTATTGTACGGAGATGTAGGTCGCTTCGACATATTGCCTCGGACGTGGGCTGCAATGCGGCAAGCCACCTCAAACGCGCCCGCCCGCTTTCCAGATGAAAACGCCAACCAAATTAATGACGTTTATAATACAATTCGTAGGTTAAGGTTTATGATGAAACTTTTTAGACTTCAGGCCCCGTACCGTGAGGCCTCAAAGTGATATTGTTTACACTGTGTGACAGCGACAGTGTTCTACCAACCGTCTAGCGTTATCCCTGTCACACAGCGAAAGCATGGCCTGGCCCCTGTTCCTATACACGATGAATGCAGGTTGACCCTAAAGTCAGCCTGTATATATAGGATTGTACCTTACGTGCACAGTAAAGTTTGGCCACCTTCAAGTTACAGGTGACCAGGTAAGTGCCTAATAGGCAAGGAAGGTAGGACGGTGGTCAAACTTGTGTATGTCTGTATTAACAATTAAAAAAAATCCCGGTATTGCACACTCGGTCGCCTGACTCCAAACTGGCATACTCCTAGATGTATACCTGTTTATGTTTACATAATAAATACATAGTAAAACTACTGTCTGTCGCTATGTCCCTCAATTCTTTAAAACTATGTAATGGATTTTGATGTGGTTTTCTTTGGTAGATAGAGAGATTCCTGAAGAATATTTATATGAATAATTCATACAAATAATCACAGAAAAACACTGTTAGTATATATTGTTAATTTATATTAGCAAAACAACGTTTGCCAAGTCAGCATTACTAAAGTATTATGTCTAACAAGGTAAGTAGTTTGGGTTCAGGAAACTCAAACTCAAAAGAACTCTCTCTTAGAATTTGGCTGGTTTTAAAAAAAAAATACTAGTACATATTTTTTTTTTAAACTAAAATATACCAACTACATGTTATGAACCCCAAACAGATTTAATTAATTATTATCCTTGTTTTTTCAATCAACTTAAAAACTAACAATAAAGGATAAAATACAAAAACGATTGAAACTTACATTACTAAACACACAAACGGTAAAATACAACAAATTACATTAAAAAACACACACACACACACTAAAATAAAGCAATAAACACAAATTATACAATAAATAAAATAGATTCGAATCAATTTGCATGTCCAGCTAATGTTCAATTAAGTGGTCCTTTGTTTGTTTAATGACAGATTCTGTTCAGTTGGTCTTTTGTGGACCACGGCTCTCAATGGGTATGAAATCCGTCCGCCTATGAAAGGTATTATTTCAGTCAATTACATACCAAATCAAATCATCATCCGAAGCGTACATAAATAACTATTTGTAATGTGATATTTCACCACTACAACAATATTAAAGTGAATTTTAGTGTTATGTTATCTGCCTGCCACAGATTCGTACCTAAATACACACTTCACGCCTTTTAATCCCAGAGCGGGGTTGGCAGAGGCACTTGCTAAGCTGATTCCCAGAGTTCACCTAGCGTATTTAACATGTTAAGACAGGGGGTGAGCCCATCCCCATTAAAGGGTTACACACCATGGTGTGTGGGGTCATCACGATGTTGTCCTTCACCGTACGAGGGTTGCATTGGCATTGTTACATTGGCTCTGAAAAAGAGTCCCATTGGTACACGTCCAGAAGCCGGACTAGTCAAGTATGCAACCAACTGATCCACAGACGCTCCTGCCTTCAACTATAAAGTGTATCTACATACCTCTAGTGCTGTTGACTAACCCGTTCACTGTCCCTATTTAACAACAACGGCAACTGTTAAGCGTAAACTTTTCTGGCAAGCTCCATACCTCCATAACTTCAACTAAAGTAAGGTAATGTAACCTCATACGTACGACATTACAATAGACTGGTACTTCAAAACCGGGCTAATCTTAAATTGCATTAGTACAGGCCTCAAATGCTAAAATCCAACAGACAATTCCATGGTCACTAATACAACTCTATATCCCTTAGCTATAAGATGCTCATTCTTATTTATGTGCCTCATTTAAAGATTTAACTTCGTAGAATAAAGAAAAAACCTACAAAATATACTCAAAGAAGATGTATAATAAATTATTAACTGCCTGAGATATTTACAAAGCTTTTGTATCGCTTGGGATGCCTTTGAAGAGACTGACTTCTATCTATCTAGGTACTGTATACATATTAAGGAAAAGCTCACTGACTGACTACAATAATACAGCTCAAACTATATACGGGACGTTTGATTTCACAAAGCGACCTCTCATATCATTAGTAAGCGTTTAAGAAAAGTTTTTTTTGCCAATTTGTGTTAATAAGCGACTTCAGAAAAGGATTCTATTACTGTACTGACTGACTGTATATATGTGTTTTTTTTTTGTTTGTTTGCGGTTCTTTTATTTATCAGTTTTTTTTTATTGATTCGAAGGTGGTCTCTTGGTATGAAAATCAGGGTTCGATGATGGCAAATCCGATAAATAGAGGGGAAGTTTAAAAAATTGTATGAACGGGCGACTAATATTGGTTGAAGTCGGTTCTTTTTTCTACTAATCTACTTGTACATTAATATTATATAGAGGAAAGATTTGATTGCATTTCCATTTCTCTGCCTGTTAAGTCTACTAGTTTCTAAACCATTTACCTGTAGAAAAAACATTACAGGTTAACTGAAACTGGTTATTCCGTATTTGACAAACGCTGAGTATCATCCTCAGACCAAAAACAACTAGACTTGCAATCCAAAACTGAATAAAACGAGACAACAATATGAAAAACTCCCAGGAGTGAAGAGTAAGAGATACTATTTTCTGTCCCTTAGTGTGTACCGGGATATATTTGGATCCAAACTGTGATTTTGGTTGTAAAAGGGACATTTATGATCCTGAAGTACATAATTTTTCATACATTTTAGTGGAAAAGAGACAAATTGAAGGGCCTACGCGGCTTACAAGTCTAGTTGTGATTTTTCTCCGCCGAGGTATCATCAGAATATGCGTTCCGCCATAATTAATAATCTCCCAGTTATAAACAATTAACAAACAAAAAGAAAACCACAAACAAACATCAATGACTACTAGTGTTCAATTCAACGCAGCGACGCAAAACACTGAATTGAAAGCATGGCATTTAGTGGATCCGACAGAGATCCACTAAATACCGTCCCCTAAACCCGGATAACGTATGGGGCGAATGCCTCTACGAATGTCATAATATCCAGGTCATGGCAAATGCCCAGCGAAATATGACGATCATTGCGAATTGTACGCTATAAAATGAATAATAAAATATCCGAGGCCATTTATGCGATGTGCTTGCTTGCCTCGACATGCGTTACGGCATGCATTGTTTTGTATGATTTTAATGCGAAATATCGGAAAATAGTGAAATTTCTGCTTCTGCGCTTGTTGTTTTGTTTGTTTTGTTTATTAGTTCACAAAAGTAAACACAAAACATAAAGCATGGGTAATTTCACATTTAGGGACACCTCTGTACATATTGAGGTCTCCTGGATCTGAACATAGCACGCATTAATTTATGACTAAAACACAACAGTGATACAATGGGGAATTTCCTTTGACGTTTTTTTTGACAGATTTTCGGGCGGAGAAATGTCATTACTGTCATACTTTCCAAACAAAGATTGACAGTGGTGACACTTCTCCTCAAAAAAAGTCGAAGAAAATTCCCCGTTATGTTTCACATTAACAATAGAAATATTTAATGAGCACAGCCAAGAGTATTTTACCCAAGGCGGGGCCTATTATCGCTGTTATATTATTATATGTATTTTATACATATACATTATCATACATTTTAATCTAATATAATAAATAAATCTACACCAAGATTATAAAAAGGAAAAGTTTGATTTTTTTTGTTTGTTAGAATTGAAAAGGGAAACTACTGAACAGGTTTGAAAAAATGTTTCACTGTAGGAAAGCTACATTATTTCTGAGTAACATAGGCTATATATTATCCCCAACTTCTTACGGGAACGAAAAAACGCGAGTAACACCGCGCGGAACAGTAGTTATGTAAATAAAACACCCAGACACATCCATTAAGCTCATCACCAAAGTACCTGTCAGCGGTGGGAATTGAACCCACGACCCTACGGAATAGAGGCAGACATGCTGACCATAAAGACATGCTCACCAAGAAAAATACCTAAGCCCGTCATATACATACCAAGCCACCGCAAACTACCTATTCTACGCCGCCGTTGACACCTTGCGTGTGTCTGATACCTTTTCTTGCCGCTTCGTATAGGTATAGGCCTATGTCCAGCAGTGGACAGATATGGGCTGATGATGATGATGATAGGTATAGTACACACACATGCTCACACACAGCACACACTCACATCAAGTAACGTACACAACGTTAACACATTTGTTCCCTTTATTAATTTTCAGTTTTTATAGCACTGTTTCATTATATATTGTAAGTCCATTAACTTTATATACGAAAGAGCGGGTCCTTCTGATACAGGTAATAATGCTTACAAGAAGGTAGCTTACCTAATAGACATATCGCTCATTACACACACAAATAACAATCTTATTACTATTACTAAGGATTCTTTTCACAATAACAAAATATTATGAAATATCGCGTTGTTGCAGTAATGAGCGATATGTAACATAAGTTAATGAAAATAAACATTTTTGTATTTGTATGGTACGCAACGAGTAACCTACTTACACGTTGACGGAACGGTCTAGAAACTTGTGAACATTTGAATCTTCATACGTTTTGAGTTTTTAACAGACTTCAAAAAAAAGAAGGAGGTTCTCAATTCGTCTGTATTTTTTTATGTTTGTTCCCTCAGAACTTTCGCCTGGGGATTTGGATGTTATTTGAATGCTGGTGTTGATTGTTGTGGTGTTCAGTTCCGACAATGGCATCCATAAGAAAACCACATATATGTAAATTTTTACTGCTTGATGTCGGTTCTTTTTTCGTTAAGTTATTATTAAAATTCATTGTATTTATTATCAGTTCCAGTGGACAGTTTACCCTTTCTAGAGTTCCGTGTACCTACATATTTTGTAACGTTATTTGCGCACTTAATTTTGAAGCCTTGAACGTTTATGAACTCGACTTTACAATTAAATATAGTAACTCTTTACATTTAATCTTGTCCATAATTACGTATGTCAGTTACAGCTCGAACACATTACATTTCAAACATTAGGAAACCTGCATCAGGTGAAGTATGTGAACCCCATAAGGGACATGTATGCATCATCTATCACATTAGATGAAATACGCTTCATTTACTGTGAGCATTCGCTACACGAGTACCGAAGCCTAACCCGCTTTTGGATCAAAAGGCATGAAATAAGTACTTGCATTATTACTAGTGGTCTGATGATGATGCTATTTAATTAATAAATATATTATTGGAAAATTGAATTGGGCGCCGTGTGGTAAGCGAAGAGAAGCTCCTCAGCCCAACATTTCCCATCGTGGGGGTCGTAAGGGGCGACCGAGAAAACTCTCGAGAGGACGGGTTGCAAATGAACCTGGAAATCATTGGGGAAAGCCTTCGTCCAGCAGTGAACGTCATGTTGGTGGACATCATGGCTGATGATGATGATGAGTTAAGATAAAAATGTGTTGTATAGATTAATACGGAGCACTCAATATTCCCAATATAATTACCTCTACAACCCTCAAGAGTCCTACTCGCACTTAGCCATACAAACTCAATGTTTCATACAAATTTAAAAGTTTCGACTGCCAGTTACTCCAGGTACCTAAATGTCCACCTTTTCTTAGGTAAGGTCGGCCAAGAAAATGGTGTACCAGTTGTGATGACAGTTCCTATGACACTAAAACAACAGTAAAAAAAGAAAAAAAAGTAATGTATCCGCGTAAAACTTTGGTAGGTATACCATTGGTGAATGCAGTAAATAAGCATAAGTAACAAAAGATAAATAACAAGACATAATATAAAAACAAATAGACACAAAGAAATAAAAACAAACGAAATAAAATAAAAAAGAGGGCAGGTTACATAACAATAAGGTTAAAGGTACAGTTACCTTATTGTGACATATAAAAAAATAACCTTATCGTATAATCAAATGAACGTCGTCATATGATTTCCAACCTTAGGATGGTAGACCATAATCTTAGTCGACTGCACGACTCTATAAAAGATAGCCATTGATGCTAAATACCTATTACTAGTACAGTCAAACCCAAAATGTACCGGCACACAGTGTGAATCTGCAGCAATGCATACCAAAGCTGTAACAGTGGAAAAAGTAAAAAAAAAAAGCATTAAGTAAACACATTTGTTGAACATCAGAACGTATGCCTCTCGTTTAGCATGAAGCGCAAAATCCACGAGCTAAACGGACCGAGAGGAACCGTATGTAACAGCCCTAACTACTCATATCGACACTCACCCTTACACATCTACCATTATAAATTGATCTGCCATCCAGAACACTTTCCTACATAATATAGCTCACGCTAAGTTTAGTTACTCCCACTCTAGGTACCAAAATACCGTACCTATTTCCGTCCATAAAATCAAATATAACTTCAGCGAAGTAGCTAATCCTTTAAAAGTGAAAACACGTCGAGAATCCGGCAAATGGAGTTCCATTAGGAATGACCCTTTGCTTTCGGGGATTGGAAAATTAAAAACTCGGAATTTTAACAAACATCAGCATGTTGGATTAGTTTTCTGCTTTGCGGATATGTTTTGATGTTGGATACATTAACATACACACATAAGGACAGTCGGCCTACAGACCTACCAAGTTTGAAGCTTATTGGCTATGTGCAAAGCGAGTAGTGGCAGAGAGATAACGACCGCAGCGAACAACACGGCAGAAATTGGAAACAAATGCGGATGATCAGCTGTCAAGTGTTGATTGCAGTACAAAATCAAAGCAAAGAAATGGGCCATGACTGTTGTTGCGTTGTTAAATTTATTTATATATATTTGTTAATGTGCCTGGCATAGGCTTGTCTTGTATTACCAGCTTACCCCCTAGCTTCGCCACTAAATACATATAGGTTACGGGTGACGAGACGTTACTTACATCATTTTAACCATATTTATGATCTGTCAAAATTATACGAACGATCTGCTATCCGAAGAACGTCTCCGGTCCAGTTGGTCGGAACCTTGACTTTTAAATACGCTTGGTGAACAGTGGGCATTTGTTTTAGTAAGTGCCTCTGCCTACCCCGGTTTGGAATTAAAGATGTGAAGTGTATTTTTTTATTTTAAGAATTTAAATTTTCGAATGTGTAAGTCACAGTTCGATTTCTACCTTTGTGTACCATTCACATTAATCTAATGAGGAGTTTTCTAACCTAAAATTTTGATGCTGTTTCTTTAGTAAGGTTTATATGTAAAATACACGCATATAACAGCACGTAAACGCTGTTAAAAATGTATATTATTAAAAAACAATGTTTTCCGGGTTAATCTTACTAATATTATAAATGGGAAAGTGAGTTTGTTTGTTTGTTCCGCTTTCACGCCGTAACTACTGAACCGATTGCTTTGAAATTTTGCAGACGTATAGTTAGAAGTCCGATTTAAATAATAGGGTACTTTTTATCCCGGAAAAATTTATATTCCCGTGGGAAACAAAAATATTCCTTTATACCGCAATATAACCGAAGTCCACGCGGGTGAAGCCGCGGGCGGAAAACTAGTACAATAATAAAGATGATAGCCAACGCCCGCAATGCTATTATTAAACATTATTAACGCTCCCGTGTACTTGTCCCTCCTGTCGACGCCACGTGATCACCAAAAAAGCTTCTAGAATTGAATGTCCCTGAAAGTGTTAACCGTTATATTACAGCGGTGCTGTGACCACTAATCAATTAGCACACTTTTTAGTATGATGGTATAATATTGAGTACAAAGAACAAAGAAACTCATAAATCGATACGTTACTTTCATATAAGTATTTCAAAAGAAACAGAAATCTATATACAGGCTGATCCGGAAATATCATTTTAAGCCGAAGTCTTCTCTCTGTCTTCGTACTAGCCCATTTCAGCAGGTGTCAATGACCTCGGAATTACGGGAGCGAAAATAATTCTACATCTTCACATAAGAAGCACAATCAACTGATCGAGTTTGTATGTGGAGGAGGAAAGTTTCGTTCCGATAGACCTCAAAAACGTATTTCCGATTGACTATGTACCTATATATTTAGGTTATTCTATTTCAAATTAATTAGTATTCACAATTTTGCGGGCACGTTTAACTTTGTTCTAAGTGCTGAGCTAACAAAAGTGAGAAATTCGAGCGGTCTAAGTTGCTTGGCCCGACGTTGTAAATCATTCCCTACACTGTGCCCACTTTATGGCAAGTTTGTTCCAATAACGGTTTCAGTATTAAATTAGTAATTGCCGCCACGTCAGCGCTCATGGAGCAAATATCTTTAGAACGGTCGTATTTCATATTTTTTGCAATCGGTGAAATGTAATACGTCGTAAAATATTATTGAATATGATAATATCAGGCACTTCTGTACCTCTGTGTACTTGTCCAAGGTTAAAAATTTTAAAATTTAAATAAAAGAGTCCCTCGAAATATTAAAAGTTATACGGAGGATAATCTGTGTAATCAATATTACTAAAGATTATAATTAAGTGTTTTATTGTACAGATAGAAAACACGTTATATGATAACTTTTTACTAAACAGGACTAAGGGGATGCAACTACAAGAGATGAACCTATGGAGAGGTCCGCTTGAATGAACATAGTAAGTAAGTAGTATAAAATTAGTATAGGTAAGTAAGTAGTGTCACATACAATGTGGAGCAACAACACCAAATTAGTGCATTTCTTAAACAATTTTGCAGTCAACTTTCAAATAGACAGTTTTTCATGATCGAGGTACAGCATACTATTCGTGTCGTATAATAATGATATCTTTGTCCCACATCGTACACAATATTGCTTACTTTCGTGTAATGTTTTATACATAAATATATGCATTAAATATCTTGATTTAAGATAAAAGTGGCTTGTACTGAGGATGAAGTATTTAAAAAAGAAGAAGACAACAAAGTAGGTACAAGCCATAATTTATTGGAGCGTTTGTCCACCACCTTCGTCACCGAGACGTCACCTAGAACGAGATGACTACTGACTTCATATATTACTATGTGTGTGGACAGCCCGCCAGTCATCCCGTCGCAGAGATATCGCTTAGCTCGGAGCTGCCACTAGATCGGTCTAAGATTGTGATGGGTCGATCGAGCAATTCGTCTGAATGTTTCAAACGGGGAATGCCACATAATACTCTCATTTTTCCACCGCACAGACACTGAGATGTCTCAAAGAACTAGATCGGAGATCAAGTTTACGTGTTTGCGATCGTTTGTCAAAACGATCACTATCACACGTGTCGTATGTACAAAACACTAAATCGGCCCCATTGTATCATTCTCGTGTCGTCCCTGTGAATGGTGGCGGTGTGCAAACTCTCTTTCGTTATGATACGGCCCTCGGCCCGCCCGGAGCGAATCCCGATCTAGCAGCTACGCGGTCTGTGTAGCAACAGTCTACGCGCTACGGCGTAGCCCGTAGCCGCCGGCCGCCGCCGCCGTAGCCGCCGACACGTGCGCGCCTACAGAGCACACCGAGCCGCGACACGGGCGGCGCGTCTGCGATTTGTTACGCGGTAAGTCAATGTTTTTTTAATACCAACATTATTTGTATACAGGGAATTTGCTTAGCAAGTGCCTACTAAAAATGATGCTTAATGGGAGCACACATCACGCCCTTAAATGATTAAACGGCGGAAAGTGTACATATTTTTTTTATTATTTATTTCTCAGTCTCTGGCATCCATAATACAGGGTATCTTAGTTTGGGATCGTATTCGAAATGTCACGGGATAAATATTATTTATTTAAACTGACATACCGATAAAAAGGTTTTTTTTTTTAAGATAAAAAGGTTGAAAAATAGAAGTTGGCCGTTTCATATTTTTTTATAAAAAAAAAAATAGTCCGGCTGTTTCTGAGAAGTTTAGTAGGAAATGCCGCAACATGAAAATTGTATGTACCTATGTACTACATCTGACCGGACAAACCCTGTACAGGTACATACTCAAGGTATAGGAGATTGAAAAATAAATATTTTAAAAATAGCCGATGTGCAAACAAAATTTATTAAAATCTGTTTTAGGGGAATTTGGCAACAAACACCGCGATATGAGAATTTCACATGTTTGGTATTTACTATACTCATCAATAATATTTTTAATTAAGTCGAATTTTATTAAACTAATCCTAATTCTATTCTAAATAAGAAGACAATAGATTCTAATTCTATGGCATTATAGTAATCCAATAAAGTTATTGAGTATTGAATATTAAATAGAACAGTGGTAAAAAAATCCTACGCAACATTTAGCACTCACATTCCAAAAGTCGTATCCCACTGTAGTAGTTGGTAGTCTGTCTTAACTTGAGATATTTTCGATGTGCTGTATTGTACAGCTCTGTTTATGACCTATACTGATTAAAACAACGATCCATCCATCCTCCTCAGTTCATCTATAACACACAAACCACGCCGTAAAGAATAAGCCTAAGATTAAATCAATCAAGAATAAAGCAATCGGTTGTCGGTTTTAAGTCCAGCAACAAACGTGTACAGTCAAATTCAGAAATTTCTATTCCAAACATCCGAAGGAGACTGCGTAAAGTGGAATCGATTTAGAAGAAAATATTTTATAATAAATAATTGATAACATAATTGCCCTAAATGTACAAATAATTAAAGTTACGACCCTTAACGACAAGAAAGGTCACATACAATTATTAAACTAATAGTGTCCTCAATTGTGTAGTGTTTAACACTGTATGGCACACGTTATTTCCGTTGATGTAACAATAATAAAGCTAATGTAACATTCTAATGGTTCAACATCCATAATTCAACTACATCCTTCCAGTAGTTTTTGAGTTTATTAGTTTCAAAAATCCATACAATTCTTTCCTCGTTATAATATGAGTATACTGCGTGTAAATCACCATGCAAAAAAAAATCTATTTTGTTAACATATTTTTTTTAATTTCCCCGCATGTCACCATAGTGGAAGTTGTTCATTTTGTAGTCAACCCAGCTTCCTTTCTAAGACCATTTGATCTGGGTCCT
>SJJU01008640.1:0-25595 GCA_012932125.1 Conopomorpha cramerella | reverse complement strand
CCTGCAATTAAAAGCCAAATTCGCATATTCATAATTTCCTTTTTTACAGTCAACGTTCTCGCGCAAACCGACAATGGTGCGCAAGATTATACGCGCTATCGGCAACAGTGTGAAGTGCGGCTCCCTGGACGCCATGCGCAGTAAGGTGCTGCCACATTTGCGCTCCAACCCGCGCCTCGCCGCCATGTTCCGAGCCCTGTTCCCGGACGAACGACCCCCCGAGAAGTAAGCCTTGCTTTATCATTAGTATTCAACTGAAGTTGGCGTTAAATGTTACTGTAGAATCATGATGTAGGCAAACGGGTGGTCAGCCTACCCTCTGTGAACCAAGCGTGAAGTGCATAGTTCCGCAGGGTATTAATTACCAGTGGCCGTTCACTGTGTTTATGACAACTAGGGCAGTAGACCCAAGGATTGTAGCTTGTCAAAAAAAAAAAATAAACCCACTTCACGCCTTTTAATCCCAAAGCGCGGTAGGCAGAGGCACTTGCTTAGTAAGCAAATGCCCACGGTTCACCAAGCGTATTTAACCCAACGTGACAGGGGGTGAGCCCATCGCCGTTATAGGGTTCACCACACCTTGTGGTGTGCGGGTTTCATCACGATGTTGTCCTTCACCGTACGAGCGTTGCGTTGCGTACATAGGCGTAGAGTACATGGTATGGAGGCATAGGTGTAGATCATGTATGTAGAGAAAGGGGTGTGTCAGGATCGTAACAAATGCAAGTCTATAATCTTTACATACCCCTCTGGGAGCCAAGCGTGAAGTGCATATTCCACGCGAGGGTATTAATTACACAAAAGATCCCAATGGTTTCGAATTCGAGGTGTACCCGGGTCCCGGAAGGACCCCTGGCGATCAAGATAAAGCACGTATTCTAGTGTCTATCTAATACAAGTGGACGCCCCGCGATTTCATTCGCGTAGTTTCAGTGTTTAATAGAAAATATAACACGCACTATATAGCGACGTGACCCAGAGGATCGGTATAAAAAGTATCCTGGTTTTAAGCTCACTCCTCACCATTTTTCAGCAAAATCAGTTCAACCGTTCTTAAGGTATAAATAGTGTAACTAACACGACTTTCTTTTATAATATAGAGATATAAAATTTTTAATCTAATGTTAGTTACTGTACTCCTCCGAAACGGCTTTACCGATTTTCACCAAATTTTATATATAAAATAGTATAAAAAGTAATAGTATAAAAAAGTAAGTCTGAGAATCGGCTACTATCTATATTCTATGCATCTACCAGTTGTATTTCTCTCAATACACGGGGAACAAAGGCAACTTCTTATAGCAAAACAAATGTTTGCCGGGAAAGCTAGTTGTATATAAACTTTGATTGTATTTTTCTTCTGGTTAGCGTTTATCCCGGTTGGTCAACGCGCTTGGGACGGATGTCCCAGGGACTGATGTTATTTATATTGAGTGATGTTATATCTGCTAAAGACGTCTTTAAAATCACTTTGATCAACCGTAGAAGATAGCCAGTGGTCCGCTTAACTGGCAGGCCTCTAACTCGGCTTAAGGACTACTCTCGTGAAAATATCCAGGGCCCGTATACACAAGTGCCGTTCGAACCATGAAAACGGCGGTCACTTCTCTATATATCGGTGCTCAATGTTGCTTATCTCCGAGAAGCGGTTGCGATCACCGTTAGTAGCGAAATTAAAATATGGAACTGAGTTCTATTAAAAAAAAAACGTGTTTTCGAATAATAATCATAAGCGCCCACACAGGTAAAAAAGTTTGTTCTATGTATAGTATACACAGAATTATATTTTGTTAAACCGTTGATCACAGCTCCTAAAAACTAGTTTAGCATGTAGAGAATAGCTCTACATTCCACTGTGAAACTGTTTTCAGTTGCATTGAATGGGTTCAGAATGTAGCGTGATTGGAAATGTAACCGAAACTGTCAACTGTCAACCCCATCATGATACGAAGATGTGTAGAGTGTAAAACTTGTCCTTCCACTTCGGGGTCCTCCTTTTACACGCAGTATAAAACTCGACTCCTGATTGATTCATTTGTCACTGACTTATCCAGCCCAAACCTTTGGCCCTAGAAAGTTGAAATTTTGCACAGGATTTCTTTTTATGATGTTTACGTGAGATAAGAAAGTATTATTCAAAAATCATCCCCTAAGGGGGTAAAAGGGGGTAGAAATGAATATGAGAAAAACGTTAATTTTAATGTTTAGGTTTGATACATGGTAGGTAGTGTTTTTTACTAGAAAGATATTGAACACTGAAACTGCGCGGATGAAATAGCGGGGCGTCCACTAGTATCGTATAAAATCGTTTATTTTTAATTACTCAGCTGTGTAGGTGCCTCTCAAGCGTACGGATCATTATTTGTAGACGTGCGTGTCTACAAGCAAACAACTCCTTGTGTACGGGAGCTACCAAGTTGTTTTTCTCAGATTGTACACTCCATACACTTCACGTACTTTGATATTAAAAGAATCCTTAAACGGGGTAGACAGAGGGACTTGTTATGCAGGTCCTCACGGGTCTGTGTTTATACCGACGTGATAGGGTGTGAGCCTATCCCCGTTTCAGGGGTGTGTGGATCTTATGTTGTATGTATCGTATGGCTACTGGACGTGTACCAATGGAACTCTTTTTCAGAGCCTATGTACGCAACGCAACGCTCGTACGGTGAAGGACAACATCGTGATGAAACCCGCACACCACAAGTGTGTGAACCCTATAACGGCGATGGGCTCACCCCCTGTCACGTTGGGTTAAATACGCTTGGTGAACCGTGGGTATTTGCTTTAGCAAGTGCCTCTACCTATCCCGCTTTGGGATTAAAGGCGTGAAGTGTATTAATTACTAGCTGTACCGCGCAGTGTTACTCGCGTTTTTTTTTTGTTCCCGTGGGGATTTCGCGGTAAAATATAGCCTATGTTACTTGTGGATAATGTAGCTTTCGAATGGTGAAAGATTGAAGACGGTCCAGTAGTTTTTGAGCCTATTCATTACAAACAAACAAACAAAGGTTTCCTCTTTATAATATTAGTGTAGAAGTGGAGATTATCGTATGTTTTCCTTCACACTAAGAGCGTTGCGTACGCTACGCATAGGCTCTGAAAGAGGTATCCGACCGGACTGTTCACCCGTGATACAATCGCAACCCACAACCTCCGTAACAGACAGACGATAATATGTGGAATATAATCTCCAGTTTGTACGAGAGCGGCGTGGACACGGTGGACGAGAGCTTCCTGAGCGCGGACCGCGGCTACGACGTGCTGCGCATCGACCACGCCACCGAGACTCGCAAGAAGCTGGAGTCCAAGGAACACCTCGACACTGTGGTAAGTTACGTCTAGATACATTGTTCGGTTACAACAACGGCTAGCGCCAAAGACGATCCCACGAGAAAGATCGGTGGCAATTTAGTATATCGTAAAATGAAAATATCTGCCACTTTTACCCGTCACGTCCAACAGTTCTAATCACTCTTTACATCTCACTAACTCTAAACTATTTGGAGTTATTTATTAATACTTTCGTAACTGTCAAGAATTGAAAGGAAAAGAAGCCTTCTTTGCAAATGCCGTCCAAATAAAGTTGTGAACCGCTAGGAAGTGCGGCTCATTCCAAATACAGGTTATAAACTTACATGGAGTGAGTCGACCCTGCAATTGTGAACTTTATGAGAAATAAAAGTTTTTTATATTATTTTTTTTAAAGAATTATTTTTTCAAACGTTTGTCTCGCATGGGCTGCACATGTTATGGAGACAATTTAATAAAGAACTTCAATAAGTTACAATAATTCACCGATCGTTACTATTCGTTCAAACGAGGCTTGATTTAATAGTCAGTTTTCTCTTCTCTGTTAATATTCATCATGCCTATTATTGTTTCAGTACATGCAGGGTCGCGTGTTCCTGCAGCACCGCCGACTGCTGCGGCCGGCGCGAGTCTCATACCCGTACAGCAAGGAGCCCTACCGGCCACCGCCGCCGCCGCCCACGCCCACCAAACACAACAGGAAACAACACAAAAACTCTAAAGACTTCAACGACAACACAAAACACGAGAAGAAACCCCGCGCACAAACAAAAACGAAAAAGAAGGATACAGAAACAATCAAAAGGGAAAGCAAAAAGAAAGACGAAGGACCAAAAGCGAAAATCCCTAAACTAGACACAGACAAAAAATCGGAAAAGAAAACCGATGCGTCAGATAAGAAAACCGCCGATAAAAAATCGGATGCCGATAGAAAAAACGTTTCCAAAACGGAAACAGATAAAAAGATGAACAGTATTGAAAAGAAAACTACGGAAAACAAGAAGAAAGTTGAGGCGGAGAATAATGTAGAAGCTAAAGTAGTCGTAGCTGATAAGAAAGAAGTGAAAAACAACTGGACGAGGGAAGAGGATAAGACGATGTTGCAGATCATGAAGTGTGAAGCGGTGTCGGACGAGGTGTTCGTGCGGTTGAAAGACCTTCTCCCGAACCGCTCACTCCCGGAGATCAAGGAGAGGTTCTTCCATGTTATGACTCTAGTACAACAAATGGCAATAGGCGATGTCACATAGTGCTGTGTTACTATTTAGGGTGTAAGCTTAAATCATAACTACATACATACATATTATTTATAATTTTCTAATAAACTCTATTCTCGTATATAGATGACGGTAGTTTTTTTTCCCTGTGATAATTTAGCCTTTTGTTATAGAGTAACTTAGAATAGTTATTTTGGACTTGAGAGAACAAATAATCAGGTCGTAGTAGACATTCTCTCTGAAAAGGCCGATTTGTCTAAATATATAAAAGTAGAAGCTGACTGACTGACTAACTGACAATGAACTCACAGCCCAAACGGCGAAACACAGGAACTTGAAATTTGGCAGGGATTTATCTTAGGTACCGCAGGGGCACACTAAGAAAGGGATTCCCGAAATTCCCAGGGAAACGGGACTATAACGAAAAACTGTTTGAATTAAAAGTCTAAACCGAAGAAGTTAAGAGGTTTGAAATTCGGCATGTTCGACCTAAGGACATGCTAAGCTTAATTAGCGGTAAGTGGAATAACATATATGTGCAAAACGTTGTTTGCCGGGTCAGCTAGTAATTACTAAACGCCGTTTAAGTATTATTGAATAGGAATAAATTGTATCGCCTCAATACAAGCTGATAAACTGCGCTTTCTCTGTAGCCTATATAGTTTACGTCTCTACATATCATAGCTGACGTCTTTTCATCTACGCACCTAACTGTGGGTTCATCATAAATTTTTCGGATTCAAAAATTTCAATGATTGCCGTTAGGTCGGCGAGCCCTAAACGCAACGCTGCCTGTCTAGCGCTTTCGTTACGTGGACGCGCCTGGAGGCAGTGCCTTGCTCTTGCAATGAGGTGTGATATATGATATACTGTAACCACGGGTGTTAGCTGGATGGGGTCCATTCAACTCTGTGAGGCCTTTTTTAGTCCATGACCTTGTGCAATGTTGAAAACTGTTAAAGTGTCTGTTTTTTTTTTGTTTGGGATTTAGGACTTTGAGTGCGTGCTTTGGAATTTGATGTCTATGGTTAAAATATCGCGCTAAAATAATTTGACTAATTTGTCATTTTTGTTGTTTACTCATTTGCTGTTAGTACGAGTTTACTCATATTTTGTACATATTTATTAGATCAGTCCTGCGCTCACGATGTTTAAATTTGACGAAAATTACTACTTGCGTAAGTGTTTTTTCAATCGCCAGCAAGTGCCGACTCAAAGCGCTATGCGGAAGAAAATGGGAGGCCTGGCTCCGGTATACTTCAAGTCCATGACGTACAAGTTGAAGGTGTTGGCGGGGCTGGAACCCCCACTCAAGGGGGGAGGTAGCGACTGGTACGTCGAGCCTGAAGAGCTGCTTAAAGGTAGAGCTGTCATGAAACCCATCGAGAAACAACATCTAAAAAAGTTAGGATACGCCGGAATCGAATTCTTCGGTGAAAAGCTTGTCGCTGATTACAAACGTGAGTTACAGTTAGAGAAGAAGAAAGCTTTGGAAGACAGTGACAATGCCTGGAAGCAAGCCATTCTCCGGATCTGCCAGGACTACTACGACGAGATAGCGGCTGAGGAAGCGCACAATAACACTGAAAAAATAAAAAACGCCTGCGACGAATTCGAAACACTCTACAGAACGAGTTGTAATCGCTTAGAAGACATGTTGATCGATGCAGCTAATATCGAGATAGAGAAGGTTAAAGCTGAAACACAAAAAAAAATGTATGACCTGTACGAAACACTACTAAAGAAACAGGCCACAATGCTGTACGACAGGTACAGCAAGAAACTAGAAGAGAAGAAAGCAAAGATCAAGAAGAAATTCGAAAAAGATTTAAACGAGTCTCGAACGAACACCGCCAACCACATCCACGACATAAACGTGGACAAGCACGTCGCTGTGGAGAAGCTGCGGAAACTGATGGAGTGTCAGAACGTGGCCTGCCAGGTCTACGTCGCATTGAAAGAACGGGAAGAGTGTAGGAAAGAAATGGAGCAAGCCCAATATGAACATAAAAAAGAAGTGAAGAAATTAGACGATCAGATTCACATGAAAGAATATGAAATTCAATTACACATTGAAAAAGAACAAAAACGAAAAGAGTTCGAAAGGATTTGGAAGAAGAAAGTATGTCACATTGTAAAGAAATTTCAAATATTTGTATCTTATTGCTTAAATAACTTGCCCGAGTATGCAGACTTCTTTTTGAATATGGAGAAACTGATGCTTTTACAACTCAACGACGCTGCGGAGACACCGGACACCAAGAGTTTGTTCGTACCAGAATCAGATGGTTTCAAAACGCCCGTTCCCCAAAATAAACCTTTCATATTAGTCGGCGAAGTCGGACGGAAACCGGTTTTCGATGAAAAACTTTGCCCTAAAAAGGTCTCCAGCTCTCCTTCCCAACTGCCCGTGATAGTGATTAACAAGCACTGCATATATTCCGCCTGTGACAACATGGAGATGTTCACACAGCGCATGAAAGAGTTTTTACACGGCAAACGAGGCGATGACGAAGATTTCGTCGACCATCACGACTACACACTCGGCGTACCGGTGACCCACACGCCGTCGCAGCAGCTCAGAGAACTTGAGCTCCAGGACTCGCTGATGCAGATACTGCAAAATGAAATGCCCAATATACACAACGTGTCTGTCGAATGCTGCGTGTGTAAATTACCTTATTGTTTCTGCACTCCGTCAGAAGCTGCTAAGGTAGTTGTCGAGACCTCGCTGAAACAATCCCTACCGCCCGTGCCTTCAGTGTCGGCAGGGAAAAAGATAGACTCCCGAAGCGTGGAACTCATACACGAGCGCGAACCGAAGTGGGACAGTTTCATGGAGTATATCAAGCCGGTCCGATGCAAGTGTCCTGGGACTGCCAAGAAACATTTGAAGGAGCACCTACCTACATATATGACTAAGATGTCGAAGTACAGTGCTGTCGAGATCCCTAATTACGAGATGTGTGACTTGGAGACTTTGAAGCAGATGGTGAAAAAGGCGCAGAAGTTGCCACCGCCGTATGTACCTCCGTTGGTGGAATCCAAAACGCGTGATGTAGAAGTCCAGTTCTCAGATCCGGAATTCGATATAATTTGCAACTGTTTTTCGGAGAACGAACTAAAGCAGTGGTACAGATCGCTGGTGGAGGAAGCTGTGGAGTTAGGCAAGCGAGAAGTGCCCCTCACTGCGGTAGACGAGCCCTTAAATGCTGTAGAGTCTCCTACAACATTCGCCACGGCGCGCGCTTACTCTCTTCGAAATTTGTTGAACGAAGCACCGATTTTGGAAGAATTATTTCAAAACAAAGATTGCAATACATATTCCCCGAAAGAGAACTAACTTATAGCTTTTGCCCTATTTTCTCCCAAATACAAATTATTTTACAGTGTAATGCTAACTTACTCAAGTATTGCTTGTGAGAAACAACAAAATACCCATACGTCCCATTTAACGTTGAAGCCCTTCAGTAGACAATGTCTTCATCCTATATGACGGCTTATTCCGATTATCCACCCTAGAAAATCTACCCCAGGGTAGATATTCGGAAAACGCATGTCCACCCCGCCATACAATTGAACATTTAGATATGATGAGGTGGATTTTTAGACGCGTATTTTCCCACTATCCACCCTGGCGTGGATATTCGGAATTAGCCTATGACCTCAATGTACCTACTTTGTCCTGATCCTAAAAACACTCCTAATTCATTTTTGTTTTACTATCGATTCGTAAACCCCAGTGCCACGGTCTACAGTTAAATAAAATTAACCGTGAACACGTTATAATAATTGATCGACGGGACACAATTGCAACTAGGTAGCCACAATTCAGTCAGGTCGAATTGCCGTGTGCGTCAGGATGGCTGGACCATGTTGCATTTTTCATGCCGGACCCACCCTACCCCTGGGGGTATGGTGGGACGAAACCATACCATTGCAGTAGTGTTTCATGCCTTTCATGTTTTCAGTGATTCCTTACACGAAAAGTTAGTACCAGCATGGTACCTATCGTAGAATAATTGGTACCTACGTAAAAAGAGAATAAATAGCATTTACAAGTGGCCCGCCATTCTGACGTCAGGATGGCTGGACCATGGTGGAGTTAGCCAAGTTACTTAGCTAGCCTCATCACAGAGCCGTAGCTAGGGATGGGCATTGGGGGGAAATGCCCTACCTTAAACATTTCTATGACTGGTAAATATCAATTTAGGTGCCAATAGTGATGGGTAAATACATTCTTAGGATAGCTACATAAAAAGGTCATGGCTAAACATAATTTTCATGTCATTAATTCCTTACTAGTACGACATATTGAATTTATTTTCACAAAAGAAATAGCTGTAGGTACGTGGAGCTTCAGCGGGTATCTATTTTAAAACGGTGTTTTTATTCCTATTAATAGACACTTGTTGCCAATAGTACCATTATATATTTCAAATTTCAAGTTGTGTCTCATTGCCCTTGTGTCCCGTTGCACTTGTGTCTTCTTGAAACCAAATCAAAGTCCTAAAATGTCCTCTTTTTATACGGGAGATGTGATTATCAAATGGATGCAAATGTAGGATACAGCCATTTAAAATCGAAGACTGGCTACTGAACTATTTTCACTGGTTTTGTTGTGTGATTGAAGACATTGTCTGTCGGAGGGTATTGCAATAAAACAAACAAAGTGGTCTATAAAAATCTTTTATTATAAAAACACTGCGATGGTTATGTGATACAAACTTATCTTAGTTGTTACCAGTTGTACGCGCAGCTTGTGTGACGTCACTCAATATATCTCACGGCAGATGTACATTACAATTTTCAACGAATATAATTCGTTACGCCGACATGTATCCGATGTATGTCCAGCCTTATCAGTAACAGTTCTCTTTCTCTTCAGTCACAAACTAAACATAGCAAACAAAATACTTTTCAAAAGATTCAAATTACAAATAAATACATTTTACATTATTCGAAATACATGTGAACATTTCTAAGATTATAACTATGGGAACATTCAGTTACGCACAGGTTTCAAGTGCGTTTTCAATAAAACTTATTTATAGATTTTGAATTATTTTATGTATTTTTTTTTGTCGTTACAATTTGTAACATTGGAATATATCAAGCCCTAATACACCCATCCGGTCTACTGTACCGATATTTCTTACAAAATAAAATTCAGTCCTAGAACCGCTTATACCGCTCCGCGACCTCACACCATCTAAATGCACCAAATTAACAAAAAAAAAAATGCTTTTACGCCCGCGTAAATGCGTACAAGACTTTAATCTCAAAGACAGCAGAACGGTCTTTTAGTCTGATCTGCACACACAACACTGTCAAATTAAATTTACTTTTACGAATTTGCTCAATTCCACTTCAATTCTAATATCTCGTTTCAAGAGAACTAAATAAGGGTATTTGCTATCGTGTGGCCCGCTCTTTTACGTTCTACAAGAAATTACACAGTTTATCTCTCGACGCAACGCAACGATTTTCCGATCGCTTTCGACAGATGTTGCTTGTACACAGAGCATATTGAAAAAACGTTGGAACTTCATTCGTGAGACATTTCTCGTAACCCTCTTACCATTTTGATGTAAGGTATACAAAAGTTATTACATGTTTATTTTGTATTTGACATGTAGAGTTTGGCATAACTTCGTATGTAAGGCTAAAGGTAATGGGCAAATAGTAAAGACAGCGCTGTGTGTGTGTAGATAGAGTTGAGGGAGGTGAGGTGAGGTGAGGCGAGGGCGGCGGCGCGGCGGGCAGGCAGGCGAGGAGAGGAGGCCGCAGTCTAGCTGTAGAGGTCGTCGTCGGCGAGCTCCTCGCTGAAGGTGGGCTGGTCGCCGCCCGACACGCCGCCCGCGCCGCCGCCGCCGCCCGGGAACCTGCGCCACATACACACTGCACTTTAACACCTGCTTATTATCAAAATAAAAATACTGGCATAGATGGCCGAAGCTCACAGCGTGCTTTAACCCTTAGCTGCATAGTGATGTAATAGGTACTACATCAGTATATTTTCCTCGATTTTTTTTTACAACCTACACAGATTTTTCATTCTAAATTATTGTCAAAGGTACACAACTAATACGTATGAACGCAGTTTTGACTTTAGACCACTTTTAATTTTTTTCCCATGATGCTGGACACATAATTTAAGAAGGATAGGTTTTATTCAGACAGAAAAAAAATCATGCAGTTACGGGTTAACCATATAATTGTTTTTAACAGAAGCTAGATGGACTCAGTGACTAATTAATAAATGCATAATATCACGCATGTCCGCCACCGCAGCGCTTAGTCAAGACAATCGACCGATAATTACGTACTATGTCAATCGATAATTCAATACATTATTTAACAAAAAATAATTAACAGTTTATCTGTTGCTGTTTAATGAAAAAACAAAGTTGAAATCAACTGTGTTACTGTACTGAAATCATCTGTACTGGTAGCATTTTATTTAATTTGTATATTAATTCCGCATATGCAACTGGATTTATTTTGTATCCACGCCTATCGGTTATGTCTGTGCATTACACAATTTTTGCATGGTTTAATCGTGGAAACAATAATAGAAAATAGAAGCAGCTGAATTCACCCGATTGAGCAACTTAGCCACGAACAAGTCGAGTGATATAAGTGTAAAGTGGAGATGACGTGCACGTACCGGAAGTTGGTGCCGAAGCCGCGCGACTGCTGCAGAGTCTGCGCGAACATCTCGTACTTGCGGATGTCGTTGTCGGAGACGGAGCGGCGCGCGAACTTCATCGCGTCCTCGAAGTGCGCGCGCGATATCTCCGGCACCGGGTCTTCCTCGTCCGTCTGTGTGCACGCAATTAATTAATATAAAAATACACTTCACGCCTTTTAATCCCAAAGCGGGATAGGCAGAGGCACTTGCTTAATAAGCAAATGCCCACGGTTCACCGAGCGTATTTAGCCCAACGTGACAGGGGGTGAGCCCATCGCCGTTATAGGGTTCACACACCTTGTGGTGTGCGGGTTTCATCACGATGTTGTCCTTCACCGTACGAGCGTTGCGTTGCGTACATAGGCCCTGAAAAAGAGTCCCATTGGTACACGTCCGTAGCCGGACTCGAACCGCGACCTCCCGGTTACAAGTCAAGTATCCGACCAACTGGACCACAGACGCAGACAGGTAATATTGGCAACAAACCTTCGTATTAAGATCGCCATTTAAGCGATTTCTTCCAGGTAACAAAAGATAAGTTTTAATTACAAATGACATCCGTGGGCTAATCTTCGTTTTATGTCTTCTAGGAAAAATGAGAGAGAGGAACTTTTCATGTAGAACATATAGGAATTACCCCATCCGTGTCTACAATTATTACAGATACGGAGATATCGGACGTAGACGGAGTGTAGGACGCCTTCAGGCAAGGTGGAATGATGATATACGCAAGATGGTTGGCAGAAGCTGGATGCGAGAAACCAAAAACAGATCACAATGGCGTGCAATTGGAGAGGCCTATGTCCAGCAGTGGACAAGTATGGGCTGATGATGATGATGACGGAGATATCGAGAAATTCGGTGTTTCTTTTCCGCTAACGAACACTGCATTCACCTATTTCGATCTGCTATTATTTGTTATGTTCTGTTTGTGATTGGGAATAAATGATGATGATGATGATGAAATAAGTGTGGTTGCGATATCCACGCGCCTCCAGCGAGCCACTGCTGCGTCGGCGTTCTACATCTACGTGCATCGATGCAGTATTGGGCCTTCATTGACCTCAATATGCTTCATAAACGAAAAGTGCTGATTTCTCGCGACGTGCCCATGATGCGCCGACTTCTATCACGTCCACCATCCGGACCGAGCCAATGAGAGAGACGAGAATCTACCGCTTCAGCAGTTGAGTCCTAACATCGGATCGGCTCACTAGTTTTACACAAGAGCTATGTGACACCTCACATCGGGTCCATACTCTTTTAGGATAGTTAGATTGTAGAAATTAGAGTAATGTGACACCTAACATCGGGTCCATTCTCTCTCCTAGTTTGTAGAAATTAGAATAAAATCATTCGTTTTAAGTCCTATCTGGTTTCCTTCGCACCCTCCGACTGTAGGAAACATAATTTGGTACTAACGTCCATGGTGGTGTTGTTCTGCAGACGCTGTCTCTCGCGGGTGATCTCGGCCTCGATGGCTTGCCTGATGGCGAGCTTGCAGGCGCGCTGGCAGATCTCCGTCAGGTCCGCGCCAGAGAATCCTTGCGTCACCTACAACCAGACACGTATAATATGTATATTACGTACATTTATTATATGCGAAGTAAATATGTAACCTGCAACATCACTGGTCTAATATTATGTACCAAACTTTTTCGGTTAAAAGGATCAAAAATGCATAGCTAAAATCTGTAGTGGCAGCACTAAGATGTTGTCATTAGTGAGTGTATGATTAGCATAATAAATTGTCATTGTCTCGCCACGTTAAATTCTGCCAAGGTTTTTTGACGATGTGACGCAATATATAGGAAAAATGAACGCAGATGGCGCTGCATACGTTTGACTATACGAACCAATAGCTCAACAGTCTCTTTAGCAAATTTCATAAGAACCTGTGTTGTATTTTTATTAGTTAATTGTTATACAAGGTATTGAAACGTATTACAGGTCAGAAACTATTGATTTCGATATTATGAAAACATTATATTCTTCTTGTACTAACTTACCTTAGCGAGATAACCGAGGTCAACGTCCTTCGCGATGGGCGACTTGCGAAGGTTGGCCTTGAGGATGGCTTCGCGGGACTTCTCGTCCGGCAGCGGGATGTAGATCAGCTGATCCAGACGGCCAGGTCGCAGGATGGCCGGGTCGATCACGTCCGGACGGTTCGTGGCACCTGACGGTTTCATGAGATTTAATATGCGTATTTAAGACTGGCATTCATTGTCTCTAAAGGGAGGAACTTGTGTAAATTTTAGCCCGACAATCGGAGCTTAAATTGACAAATTGTATGGGTATTGGTGATAAATGCCCCAGATTTATTACTGAATGGAGCAAATAAATGAAACATAATAATATCTAGTACTAGTGGATGCCCCGCGATTTCATTCGCGTGGTTTCAGTATTTCATACAAATTATAAAACCCTCTATATAGCGACGCGTCCTACAGGATCGGGGTAAAAAGTATCCTATGTCCGTCTCCCGGTTCTAAGTTACCTCCCCACCAAATTTCAACCAAATCGGTTCAGCCGTTCTAAGTTACAAGTGGTGTATAGATATATTATATAGATGTGCCTGGCTTGGCTTTAATTGATCAACGCTATGATTGGTCGATAGAACAAGTTTTAACACAAGTTAGGTTATCAAAAAGGAGACTAGAAAAGGTAAAGTTACCAATAATAAAGACGTTCTTCTTAGCGCCCATGCCGTCCATCTCAGTGAGGATCTGGTTGATGACGCGGTCCGCGGCCCCGCCCGCGTCCGACACGGAGCCGCCGCGAGACTTGGCGATGGAGTCCAGCTCGTCGAAGAACAGCACGCACGGGGACGCCGACCGAGCCTACACGACAAATATTTTCACGGTTTTTTTATTCCTAATGTAAACGAGGTTTTAGCTCATTTGCCAATAGTAAGTTTCTTCGTGCGTATGTACAATAAAAAATTGCCTTTTGACCGCCAAATTACAGTGCTTGGCAAGTTACGTGTCTTTGGAATTTATCGTAAATATATAGATTCTAAACTTTGTAAGAATACGACTATTGCGTTTCCGCCATCGCCAAGTGCTGCGTTACATACTATCATTCATAATATATTAACCCTTTGCACCGGAACTGAAATAATCGTGAGAGTTGATTTCAATTGAATTTGAACCTTATTGTGTGTTTATGGTGTTCTATCACCAACTAGATACAACACAACTACTTTTTTTTAAATTTGTTTTACATTTTTACTTTAGCCAATAGATTATTTAGATAATTATTTAGTAGATGGAACATGTATATACTTTGAGAAGGTGTTGTCAAGTTCCAAGGGTTCTATTCAAAATAGAGGGTATAATTCGGATTTAACATAAGGTCAATTAGGTATATTCATTCTAACCATATTCAGATAGGTTGGAAAGGGTTAAACAGGGGTGGCGTAAAGGGTGAAGCTTACCTTATCGAAGATATCTCTGACATTGGCTTCAGATTCACCAAACCACATGGTGAGCAGTTCCGGGCCCTTTACGGAGATGAAGTTGGCCTGGCACTCGTTAGCAATCGCCTTCGCTAGCAGGGTCTTACCTGGGGGAAGCAACATTTTGTATTATATTTACAACTAGCCGTACGTACCGGCAAATATTTGTTTTGTATAGGAAGTCGCCTTTGTACCCCGTGTATTGGAAGAAATACAGCTGGTTGCGACAAATTTTATATGTATTCAACTTTTCCTTAATAATACAATACCAAATATTAGTTATAGCGAGACTAACGAATACCGCTTCATTTCTATATAATAGATATAGAAAGTAGGTATTTATAATATTAGCTTTTATAATATACAGGACAGCCTGTTATTTTGTCTTTCTTTTCTTCTTGGTGACTTACTGAATGACTGAGCATATAAAAGCAAATAAGAATAAAAGCTTCAGAATTGAAATTTTGTCTCACGCTTTACTATTTTAAGTCAGACTTGAGGTTTGTTTTCCGTTCTCGTGGGAACTTCGGGATCAAATATAACCGTTGTAATTTGTATCATCATTATCATGGTGTATTGGCTATGTGCAAAGCGAGTAGTGGTAGACAGACAACGACCGCAGCGCACAACACGGCAGAAATTGGAAACAAATTCGGATGATCAGCTGTCAAGTGTTGATTGCAGTACAAAATCAAAGCAAAGAAATGGGCCATGACTGTTGTTGCGTTGTTAACTTTTTATCGTGTTGCGTTCTTACATGCTCGGCTAATACTAATTTATTGCCTTTTATCTCAGTTTGTGGTTGGAAACGAATATTAAGTATAGTTTCAAACCCGGTTTTTATTATTATATTAATTTTACAAACTATTGATTCAATAGTATTGAATAAATTTCACTTAAATATTATCAACAATACTATTTTAATATTTGGTTTTATTTATATTTGCAAAGAAAACGATTATTATTATTTGACAGCTTCCGCAAAAATGTTGTAAATGCTACGTGTCGCCACCGTCGCGCACATAGCCAATAGTATAGAGTGGGGTGGAGTGGAGTAGAGTATACATACCACATCCGGGCGGTCCGTAGAAGAGCACGCCGCGCGAGGGCTGCATGCCGAACTTGAGGAACTTGTCGGGGTGCTCCACCGGGTACTGCACCAGCTCCTGCAGCTCCCGCTTCACGGCCTGCAGCCCGCCCACGTCCTCCCACGTCACGTTCGGCACCTCCACCACCGTCTCGCGCAGCGCCGACGGGGACGACTTCGTCATTGCGTACTGTCACACACAGTAAGTATTACGTCACTCATGCTTGTCGGCTTATTTCAAGTATACGTATTCGGGGACGTGTACTTAGTGTTATTCAAACAGAAAGATATATACCAGATTTTATCTAAGCAAAAGTTAAGAACAAAAATTCTGAACTGTAACATACCGTTTTATCTTTTATACAAAAGACATGTCACCCTATAACGGCGATGGGCTCACCCCCTGTCACGTTGGGTTATATAAGCTTGGTGAACCGTGGGCATCTGCTTTTGGCAAGTGCCTCTGCCTTACCCTGCTTTGGGATTAAAAGGCGTGAAGTGTATTTTTTTTATACAAAAGACTTGTAGGTAAATGCCAAATGATAGAAAAGGACAAAACATTGAGTAAGTTACAATCATGTAGTCATATCAGGCATCTGAAATCCACTGCTAACATATAAGCCTCCCAAAAGTCACGCTACAACAATAGGTACTTTGTAATATTTATTTACTCAGGCGCCTCTATGAATAATTGTGTCCCAAAAACTAATTATTACTCTTTCTCTAAACAAACAAGAACACAAAGACACTAACTCTGAAGTTGTCCATGGAGACAGCAAGAGAGTTGAGCACTTCAGCGTCAATCTGGTCGTCCTCGAGGTCGATGAGGTCCATCTTCTCTCTGATCTGCTGCAGAGCGGCTTCCGAGCACAGAGAGGCCAAGTCGGCGCCCACGTGACCGTGAGACTCCGCTGCGATCTGTAAAAAAATTATAAATGTTTATCATTTTGTGTCTTGGTAAACTGTCCTCAGGAGCTTACGGTAGATGATTCTAGAATGGTTGAGTGAACTGTCGAAACAACTAAGCACTTCACCTACATCCTTTCTATTTTGATGCTGAGCAGAAAACATCTCTATAAGCACAATTATTTAGACGTGTACATCCTGTTAATAAAGAATCTCATACAAATCTACGAAGTAACATCTACAGTGCTGGCGATTTTTCAAATAACCTCTAATATTTTAATAAGGAGAAAAACTGCGTTCATATGCTTTAACTGAGATATGTTTGTAAGTAAGGATGTTGTTTGGTCATGATTTTTACATTTAAAATCGATGACATGGTTCCTAACAACAGAACTTCTTCTAGTTTTATAGTTTCAGACTTTCCCATACTCACCTATGTAAATGAGCCACCCTGTTTGCGTAGTCCTTTGCTTTTATGGGCCTAGTGACTTCGTACAGTTTCTCTAACATTTTTAATTGAACATTGTGCACAAATTGTTTCTACGTACCTGTTCAAGATCAACATCGTCTCCCAGCTTCATGTTCTTGGTGTGTATGCGCAGAATCTCGAGGCGTCCAGTGGCGTCGGGGATGCCGATATCAATCTCGCGGTCAAAGCGACCGAACCGACGAAGCGCCGCGTCGATGGAGTTAGGCCGGTTCGTTGCGGCCATCACGATCACGTGGGAAGACTTCTTCATGCCTGTTAGGAATTAAATATATTGGCAATGATGTGAAAGTTAATTTTGTGGACCACTTAGAAGATAAATAAAAAATAAATACACTTCACGCCTTTAATCCCAAAGAGGGGTAGGCAGCAAGTGCCTCTGCCAGCAAGCAAGTTAGAAGATATTTTCTTTGAAACTGTCTAACACGTTTCGATGGTCCCAATTAAAAATGTCGGTAGTGCAATGTTAGGAATACGTAATAGTGTACTTTTCTACACTGTTAGATGGGCGATATTAAGACCTAATTTGACATTGAATGACAGGATAAGGAATAGTGTGATAAGGGAAAGTTGCGGTTTGAAGGAAGACGTAGTGACCAAGATTGAAAAGGGCATGCTTCGGTGGTTTGGGCATATGGAGAGTATGGATGAAAGTCGATTGACGAAAGAGATTTATATGGGTGATGTAATGGGCCGGGTGAGTAGAGGTCGCCCCAGAAGGACATATATAAAGACCAGATTGGTGATGTCCTGACCGAAGGTGGCGTGAAAAGTACTCGAAACCGGAGGTCGTGTATGAAAAGATGTATGAATGTAGATGAAGCGAAAGGGGTATGTCAGGATCGTGACAAATGGAGATCTGGTCTCTGCCTACCCCTCTGGGAGACAGGCGTGAAGTGTATGTATGTATGTATGTATTAAAACCTATAAACTCATACGTATTACATCACGTAAAGGTACCAAAGATTATAAGCTGTTGTAAATTTGAAGTATGTACCACAAGTAGTTTAGTTTTAATACCCAAAAATAACTTCTCTCCTGAACATGGTCCGTTTTGTAAAGTTGAATAACTTCCATCATCTCACAACTGCTTTGGAACTAAAAAGTGTGATATTAAGATTACTTCATCCATTATGACGTAAAGAGAAGCTTAGGGGATATTCGGTGAATGAAAAAACGTAAACACATAAAGCAAATAGTTATTGCTTCTGGTGCTTTTATTTTTTTGCGAATTTGCTAAATATCGCACTAGGGATAGCACGCTGGAACGTTGCAGCACGGCAGACACTAGTACATTGTTAAAGAGATTTAACGAAATACAATCTCACCATCCATAAGGGTAAGCAGCTGCGACACGATCCTGCGCTCCACTTCACCGTGCGTCTTCTCTCGCTTCGGAGCAATGGCGTCCAATTCATCAATGAAAATGATAGCGGGCGAGTTCTTGTCGGCCTCCTCGAAAGCCTTGCGCAGGTTGGACTCAGACTCTCCCGCCAGTTTCGACATGATCTCCGGACCGTTGATCAAGAAGAAGAATGCACCTGGATACCATTTTCATCAGTTTGAGTTTCATACATAAATGCAGAAAAAATATTGATTATATAATTAATAGTAAGGCTTTATCCTAATGTCAGTTTAACATCAATTCTACTATTGCAGTAGCTGTTTTTGAACTAATCTAAACATTTAACCGACTTCAAAAAAGGAGGAGTTTCTATATTCATCTGTATTTTTTTATGATTGTTACGTCAGAACTTTTGCCTGGGTGAACCAATTTGGATGTTTTTTTTATTATTTGAAAGCTGGTGCTTCCCATTTGGTCCCATGTAAATTTGGTTCAGTTCTGACAATGGCATCCATGAGAAAACCACTTAGGCAAAATTTACTGATTAAAGTCAGTTCTTTTTTCTTTAAGTTACGTTAGTATAGAATGTAAAATAAAAAATAAACAGCAGAGTACGTACTTCTACTACAAATGGGGAATTATTTGACAACTAACTGACATCTGAGAATAGTTCCTTTTGTTGCTAAGAGATGTCGCTAATATCGCATGTACCTATATCAATCAACCGAATTACTACTGCTAGTACTACATATACTGCCATCATACAAACAAAAATCACAATTAGTTTCATGGGAATATGTGCTTCATTAGGCCGGATCCACACTATAAGATCGATCACGGTTCATTCGCGGTCCGATCGAAATTTCTTCAAGACTGATCGCGACTGGAATGGCATTCGACCGGAACGTGACTGTTACGGATAGTATGAATACACACATTGTTTTTCATTTAATGATATTTTATCAGACCGAGATCGGACCGCGAACGAACCGTGATCGACCTTGTGTGGATCCGGCCTTACTGACGAAGCTTCTGGACCACTCCAGGTTCATTATTCTTCACCCAAGTTCAAGAATTGTGTCCTTTCTCTCATTACCAGCATTATAGTATAGAAAATAGAACGAAAAGAAGTCCAAACTCACCAGTTTCATTAGCAACAGCCCTAGCAATGAGAGTCTTGCCAGTACCAGGCGGGCCGTACATGAGAATACCGCGCGGCGGCTTCACGCCAATAGCCTTGAAGAGCGAGGGGTGACGCAGCGGCAGCTCCACCATCTCCTTGATCTGGGCGAGTTGCTTCCTGCAACCACCGATGTCGTCGTAGCCCACCGCGTTCAGTGCCTCCTCTTCTTCCTATTTGGACAAGTCAATTTGTTAAAATAGTCACAGTTATAAAATATATATTTGTATGAAATGAAATTCTTTATTTAAAGGTTAGATGCTTAAAATAAATGAAAATAAATAAAAATGCACTGTTCCCGCTATAGGTTAACCCTGTGGCGCAGGACACAGGCTCTTCTTGTAGTTAGTAAACATTTTCCATTAGATAATAGATTAGATAGAGTATGATAGAATTACGATTGTAAAAAGCAGTAGTAAACAGCATGGCGATAATTTGTCTTAGATTATAATCTATTCATCGGCTGCGAAATATTACACCACTTGCATTCTCTACACACATAATAAAAAAAGGCTGCCATATACAAAGTCAATGGTTTCTGACATTAATTTGCTTAATAAATAAGATGGAAAACTAACAGCATGTGCACTATGTTTTATAACTAACTGTAAAACAGCTGTTACAGGAACCAAAAAGTTATGAATAAACCTTCAAATAGAATAAGGAGAACAAAGACAAACCTCTCTCTTGATGGGGTCTCCCTCGCAGTGAATTACAGTATCGGGAGCCACAATACAGTATGGGGACGGGTCAGTCTCCACCACTTTGAATTCCACTGCTCTCATACCACCTCGCACCATAAATGTGTCATCACGATGAATTGGTCGGTATGCTTCCATGAAGTATGGCTTCAGGTATACTTCAAAGAGATTTCTGTTAATCAAAGAGAAATTCATAAGATGAAGGCAAGTCAATAATAAACACTTGGGGACACTCAACAAAACAGCCAAGGTCTCTGTTGTAAATTTTTTTTCCAAATTTTTCATTAGCTTTTCAGTACAACTATTCCTTAAGTTAGCTTTAGGTCTTTTTTTTGTTGATTATTACCTACTAATTGCCTTTTTGACTCCTAAAATGGTGACGGTGTCAATGAGACTAGTGTTGCCACTTGATAGGCTATCAATTGTTGAAAAAAATCGTACCCGCTTGATAGGACAATATTAGTAGTATTGATTTTTTTATGCAATATAATTAGTAAACAACAGTAGCTATCAATAGTATCAATAGTTTTGTTTGATGCCAGCCAATGAACTATAGATAGTATAATAGCTCTCCAAAATTTAATGTATCATAAGACATAAGAACTAGAAATTTTTCAAAAACACTAAACTAGACCGGACAATAATATTTTGCAACCAAGTTGACTCCTAGCATTTACATTTAATTTCTAGTTTTATTTGCATTTGATTTGCCCCCAGACAACAATTATAGTGAAATATTATCAGTCGCCATTTTATAACACAAATTCCTTGTTATTCATCCATTCTATGTTAACAGTATTTATTCAGACCTAACTAGAATCTAACTGGAAATATACGGAAATAAAAACTATTCCATTCCAAAATTTATTCTAAATCATAGTTTTTTACATTTCGTAAAATCTCTTTGTCTTTTTTGCAATTCCATCTGTAAATTTATGGAATTTTAAGAAACTGGGCTGGGTTCCATAAAGCATTCACTACATAAAACATTATATTATAACTATACTGTAAAACAAAGGAGTCTGTTGAGAGTAATAGTTTCTTATATTTACATTACAGTAGACCTTGCATTGATTTGAATTTAACTTACTTTTCTTGACTTACTATTTACTG
Organism: Conopomorpha cramerella; assembly: GCA_012932125.1. Classification (NCBI taxonomy): domain Eukaryota; kingdom Metazoa; phylum Arthropoda; class Insecta; order Lepidoptera; family Gracillariidae; genus Conopomorpha; species Conopomorpha cramerella. The sequence continues at coordinate 4,093 of SJJU01008640.1, read as the reverse complement.
ATAACACCTACAAGTTGAGGCAAAAAAAATATAGTTTCAATATGTTTTCAGTATCAACTTGTCATGTAAATTGTAAACAATATTAAAATATATCTAGACATCAGATGCATAAGGTTGGATGTGTCATTGTAACAAAATGCTTCTTAAGTCGAGATATATTAAATGAAGTACTTATTTAAATAATGTAGTATCTTACCCAGTCAAACCCTCCACAGAGTCGTCAATAGGCAGAATGTGTACCCTCTTTCCATATTTGACAGATGGGCAAGGTGCAATGGAGACCACATCAGAAAGCCTGACTCTGAGGTTGTTCCTCACAACTTTGTTCATGCGGATCTTCTCGTCTGGGCAGTTGTCATCAGACAGTACAATGCATACAGTCTCCTTGCGACGCTTCCCCTTCAGGAGTACTGTGTCGCCACGGAATAGTTGAAGCTCTTCCATTTTTGCCTAGGAATTAAATTTAAATACAGTTGGCAATTCCTAATTCTTTATAAGCATGTGATTTATTTTGATCTGTTACTCCAAAGAAACTCATGACGTGTATGGACCCTATGCTATAAGCATTTCTTGGAATTAACTCTAGGGGGAATCCAGGTGGTTTGTTGGGGTAACAGATTGGAATAACTAGGTACATGTGTTAACACTTTCATGGAAAGGTATAGTTCACATGATAAAACTTATTGTATCATATTTAAATCAACCCTTATGTGGACAGTGAGTAGCTGATGAAATAATACAATAAATCTAAACTAATCATGTCATCATATTTGTTTTTGTTACAGTTTGACATTTGGGCATGAGTTGCATTTTTCCACTTGAGTTATTAATAGCCTACCAAAATAGGAATTTTAAAATGTTATAATTTTGTAACATCACTTATTTGAAGTAGGTACTTGTACAACTGAGAATATATTCATACAGGTAAATATTGTTTCTAGAGCTGTAGTAGCTACATTGGGGATAGTGAATGAAACTTGACAAGCAGCAATGAAGGCGCTCATAGGTCATTTACTTTGGTAGGTAGGTATTGGGCAAAGTGAAAAAGTGACTGACCTGAGATAAGGCTACAACAGAGTTGTCGTCGCTGACGGCCTCTTCGACGATGAGACGGTTGGGCCTGTCCTTGCGGCGCAGGATCGCGGTGGAGAGATCATCAGGGCTGCAAACGACCGCATTCATATCATCCAACACCCCATCGAACAAAGAAAAGTCACAATGCCAAAACAAACTGAATGACTAAACTTCTATGATTTCCAGTACAAATACCATCATTTTCACTTCCAGTATTTGAACCTAGAATCTAAAAACTAGGATAATTCAGAATTATCCGAGAAATGGACGTGATGACAAGCCAATTTTTTCTCGTCATTCAGATACAAGTGTATTACTTAGAAATACGAATAATACACTGTCTGGAAGTCGTTGTTATAGAGATTTTTTGATAATTAGCGACTTACCTTTTATTTTCTCCCATTATATTCACTAAAAATACAAGTAAACGTAAATTCACTGGTTATTTGAAACGCCGAATAAAGCTTCTGCCCCCTCTTCTCTTCACCGCACTTCAACGTGACGTTGTCGAATTTCATTTGTTTAGAATCGGTGTTGCCATTTAGCACAGCAAAAAGAAAATAACTGTCTCTACATTGTTATTGTCGGTGAAAACCGGTTTTTAGTTTTATACCCTACCCCCTAGATGTCACTATAATTTTTCAAAGTTGATTGCACAGATGTCGCTATGGATGTTAATTAAAACAAAGATCGAACTTATCTTTTAGCTCCACTGGTAAAAATACTTGAATAATCCGTGAACATTTCATTAAAAGTAATAAAAAGTTGTGTGGTTTTACGAAACCACATTAAAAGTGAAACTCTCTACTCCGCGGCCGACCGTCACGCGACATGCAACAGACGAAAAAGTTTGAGACGAGGTAGGTAATAAAAGATTTTTACTTTAATAAATTTCAGTTAAATGCTAAGGGTTAACAAATAAAGAAAGTCAAGTATCGAATATAATAATAATTACACGAGGGAAAAATTAATTTCAATTTCGTAATTTGCTTTCCACAATGTTCGATGTCACGAAATATATGCACAGTGGACAGGTGGTAATATCTTATAGGCACTAATGCGGAACACATTATAGACCCTGGAGGGCTCAGAAAAAAGGCAAAATGTATGAGGAGGAGGGCGCATATACGCAATCAAAACTACAAGGTGGGTAAAGTCTACATTATTAAGTATGTATTTAATGAATCAGGTACCTAGTAAGTATTGAGGCATATAATTTTTTGAGGTCGTGAATTTACTTAGTAGCATGAAATTACATTGTTTTATCATCATAGTAAGTAATCCTTTATATTATGCTAATAACATTTATTACAGTACATTCTATTCGGAGCTTGAATCAAAGTTTTCGCTTAACAAGGCAATCAAGAGTTTTCTTTTAATTTTATCAGCAATTTCCACTTTCTGTCTTGAATATTGTTTGAAGACAACGTTGTCGAATACTTCCCTGGTTTTCCTTGTGATCTTCTCCGTGGTTACGCCTTTATTCTTGGCGAACCTTAACACGTACCAAATGTATATGTCTAACTCTACTTTTTGGTATATAGTGTAGATAGCGTCTACTTCATCGAAGAATTCTTCCCACGCAGGCATAAGACACGTTTCCACTAAAATCCTCTGAAACTTTTTAATCTCTTTTAGCATTCTGTCAGTGCTCCGTTCCAAAATTCTTCTGATGCGCGATTTCATTATTTTGACATGCAATTTCACTGCTCCGTCTAACAGATCAGTATTCAATGCCTCTTCCAATATTTCAATGAATGTTCGTAACTTTCTCCTCGGTATTATATTGATGATTGAATCGGTCAATTTCATTAGGAAATTATACAGTGTACCCTTTATGCATTGTCGTATTGTTGTGGGTAGTTCTGTCGTGGAGGAGGTCGGGCATGTCGTGGTCAATTTGGAGCAATCGTTAAAGGGCGACGGATCATTAGACACATCGGAGAGACATCGAGCAATTGCTTTAAAATCTGTTATAGTGCTGAATTGAACTGGATACTCTGGCGACGCTGTTGTAAAAATCTTTGTTGATATAATGAACAAAAAACTCACTGTTGAAATGTACATTTTTAGGAAAACTGACGAAAGAAATTAGTTATTCTGATAAGAGTTGTTCGAAGTACCAACCCTGTATAACATAGAAGATAAGATTGTACAGTCCGTAAGTGTGTAGGTAGGTAAGCATAAGTATCTACCTAATTGTATCTTAAGTAAGTAGGTAATACTATTTAGTAATAAGAACTATTGAACCACCATCATCACCATCTATACATAATAAGTCCATATTTGGATTCAGTTTCTTAGTTTCATTTGTTCTATTATTAAATATTTGTTTCCTGTTTTTTTTAAATATTTTCTCTGTTCCTTTCGTATAATGAAATATGAAGGGAAATGGTATTACGAGTAAAGCAATTCTTATTTTTTGCCGAGAAGTCGAAAACAAATCACAGTGGCGTGCAATCGGAGCCGTCTATGTCCAGCAGTGAAAGAATATTGGCTGATGACGATAATAATATTTTTTTGCCTGAGTAAGTGCAACAGACTGTCATTCATTACTCAGCATTTAATACCTCACTGGAAATTATCGTAAAAGAAGGTTTAATACTCCCTAATAAAACTACCTAATTAGCAGTAGACACTTAGACTTAGAATTTAAAGCAGTTAAGTTAGTCACGCATTACTCCCATCCACAGCGTCAAATAAGAAAGGAGGTTTTCTTTTTTAAAAAAAATACCACAGAAGTGCTAGTCCGAAGACAAACAATCATAGAATAAAGTAGTTGCATCTCTTTAATTTCCCACTATCTTTGACAGGTTGATTTTTTTAGAAAACTCCTCATTCACTACACAGGTATTGTAACTGCGGCGCTGACAAATTATTTACTGGACATTTTTAGGGTGTAAGTGTGCCCGGCTGGGGCGACCCTTGGACGTAGTGGCTAAGGCTGTTCCGGGGGCCCCGGCAATAACGCGGGAGTGGTCACCGTGGAGTTTTAGTGGGTGCGAGTCCCACATAACCC
>SJJU01008639.1:0-20581 GCA_012932125.1 Conopomorpha cramerella | reverse complement strand
ATCAAGACATTTTTAGAAGATGCAATCAAGAATATATTTTACAAAAACTGAATTCATTCATAATTTATTCAAAATGTGGTGAAAAGTCATTGATACAGGTATGGGGAATTAGGTAGGAGACCAATCCAGAAGATTAGATTTGATTTAAATAAATTAGACTTTTTTTTAGAGCTAAAAATGTTCTTGATCCCTAGACACTTTTGATGTGTGTACTTATCAATGTCACACACCTAAAATAAATATAAAAGCTCCCATATTCTCTTCGTGCATTAAGCAAAGAGCGGCTCACTCGATGGAACCCTAAAACGGGGATAAAAAAGCGCTCCCCCAGAGGGCAAGCCACTGTATTAATGAGTGCCGGAAAAATGCCGGGAAAAAATCTGTTAGTCCCGTCCACGCCGACGTAATACCCCCACTTAAATACCCATTTATATTCCCGAGAAACGTCCCGTTACGGGATACCGGACCGTGGTTTTTTTTAACGACATGTCAAATAAAAAATGTGTCTGTCATGTACGAATAATTGACGATAGGTGCTAGAAATATTAGGTAATAGGTAGAAAGTGATTGGCTAAATTGTTTGCACTAGTGTTTATTGGCGAATAATGATTTTTATAAGAAAAAAATATGTGAGCCAGGCCAATGCCGGATATGATAATTAAATCTGAATTGTTAGTACTAAAATTTCTTTTTGGGAAAATGATTTTAGTGCAACTTATAAAGCTATTATAGGTACTGTATTTTGTTTTACAAAAAAAACACCCATGAAAATCAACGAGGCAAATCCTGTGGCTTTCGATTAAAAAAAAATCATCCATTGAATTATGACAAAAAGTTGATAATAATATCACTTTCGGACATTTGAAAAATTCTCAAGGTAAATAAAAATAAATTTTGAAAATGAATTTCTGTATACTTGATAACTTTTTAGAAATATGGCGGTCAGTGAATTGATATTCGACTTTCTTGCAAACTTTTGTTGTAAGTTTTACCTGTAAAATAATAAAATAATTATAAATTATTATTAAAGTCCGAATAACTTTCTCTGTATTAATATGTATAGACGTGAAAATTTTACTACAGTTATCACACGCAAATAAAGAAATAATTGCACACGATAACATTTTTGGTAGATTTCTGAAAGATAAGAAAGTATACGTATATTACGTTGTATAATTAGTAAAAATGCAACTATCTCACATGGGTAACTACTTAGACTAGACAAAGAGATCGCCGAAATCTTGGTATTTGTAAGGAAAACATCGTACCTATGTCGATCTGCATACCAAAATATTGATGAATGGAACCTATAGGTATTCATGTAGCCTCCCAAGCTAACTATAAAATGAGGAGCTACATTATTTGAAGGTATATTATATAAATAATCATTTTCTTAGTCTCGCTAAAACACGGGAACGGATGGACCGGCTAATTTTGGTTTTGGAATTATTTGTGGAAGTACAAAGAAGGTTTAAAAGGTGAATAAATATGAATTTACTTATAAACGCTGTATTTTTCTGATACAGGGGTACAAATGCGACATCCTATGGCAAAACAAATATTTGCCGGGACAGTGTCGGTTGTTTCTAGCCGTTATCCCATAAAATTAGCATGGAGATGAATTTTGTATTATAAAAATAATATTAATTACTAACAAAAGATCGAAAATGTTTTTATATTTTCACTGATGTATTGTGACATAAATAATATTATTAACTGGGTAGTTTTGAAAGAATTCCATGTAATCATTAAGCGTAGGTACAGACAAAATATTAATAAGATCAGAAAATGTCTTTGTTTAACATACCAATACCATAGGATACCAACTCTGACGGGGTGCGCAACCCCTCCACACAGAACCACACGGTGACTAAGAACGGAGAGACGGTAACCTAAAATGGGACTATTAGAAAAACGGGGCGTTATTTGGAATACTTTTATAGAGTGAGAAGAAAAATATGACCCTTCTTCTTTAATGACAGGCACACGAAAGTCAAGCTTTGTGTGGTAAACCATGTTCTTGGTCGACCGTACCCACAGATGGTAATGAGCAAATTATAACAAGAATACGTCTAAATTGTCTTATGTTTTCTCATTGACCCATTGTGACGACTTTCATATTAAAAAATACTAATATCCCTCTCTAGAGATTTTGTTTTTAATTAACGTCAAATACATTTTGTTCATAACGTAACGCATTGCTGAAAAAAACATCATTTTTACAGACTGTGTAAAAATGTTTTAGCACTAAAATATAACGAACAGTACTGCAAGCTACTTCATTCAGTACTTGCGTGCGAGGGCATTTTGTACACGCCAACAACTTTTAAAATTGTCAAGCGTACGCCGTCCAACATCGTTCGTTTTCTTTGTTTCGTTTCAAATGAGTTGAAATAGTCTAGCATCGAGGGGAAAATTCAAAAGTCACCCCAATCGTGGCATGTATCGCCATCTGTTATTGAGAAGCAGTATTATTTTGTTTTATATTTTGAAATTTTTCATGACAAAAACAAGTAATAGCTTAGAAAAATTACTAAAAGTTTTGTGTTTCATAATGGTGTTTTTTTTTTATAAACCAGCACCAAATTTAAACATTTCGTTTAAAAACGCTTTCGCTACCCCACGTCAGGTGGCGCTGTGTATTTCATTGCAGCAGTTAACCAACAGAGGGCGTTGGGCTTATTTCATTTTGCTTCTCACTACCAGATGGCGTTTTCATAAATTAGTTATGCTACTCTCCACAAGGTTACATTATTTTGTGAATATTTATTCGGAACAGGAATCGTAGTGTTCTTGGGAATGATAGGAATTCGCGTGGAGCGACTTGAACTTCCACGGATAACTTTTTATTTTGGAGGTGTCTAAGTTATCTTTAACTTTAGATTTCCATCCCCGGCATTTTTCAATGAGAATAACATTGACGTATTGTTATTTTTACGGTCTACTTTAACTTAAATGTAATGATTAGATAAATCCAAACTAATGTATCTTATTAGGAATAAAAAGGCTACATCAGCTGGTGACCGAATAGTTATTATTATCTAGTTAGGTATTTGTTTCTATACCATTCAAATGTTAATGTAAATGGCATTAGTAAAATGCTAACATTCCAGAAAATATTTTACACCATAAGAGCTCAATATTCACCAACTAAACAAAACATTCCCTTAGATATACCTCAGTGTTAACTTGCGAACTATTCCATGATAATCCTTCCCTCTTTCCCACAACTGTGACTCATGTTAGAGCTACGATCTAGGGAATCTAAACTATCTACTAATAACTAACTAGCCTTTTATTCCAAGCCGTTAGCACTGTAAATCTTTAAATTTGGTGCCTATATTTCCAACACATGCGAAGTTCAACTTATTTTTTCACATTTTTACCGCATGATCTCCCCAGGTGTTCTACGAATAATTTGAATACTCTTGGTTCACTTAAATGATGACCTGCCTTATCTCCGCATCACCACTGAGCACTTACATTATATCCAGAGAGTAGAAAAAGTATTTCTTATTACATTAACAGGCCCCGTACAAATGTCTAAAACTGATGCATAATGTCAAAGAGGTAAGTAATTAAACTAATTTACCCCCGTCACGGTGGGTTAAATACGCTTGGTGAATCCTGGGCATTTGCTCAGCAAGTGCCTCTGCCTCTGGGTGTGAACTGTATTAATTTTATTGTATTATAAATTAACAAAAATATTAACATAAAAGTTTGTACCATTTTTTGGTCTTCACAGCAAATATTCTCCAACGACAAATCTTAACTCTATACCGGACAGTAAACTGAAACAGGCGTCAAAACAATAAAACATCTATTGTGTCTATTTTACTGTCCACCAATGTATTACTACACTTTTAATACAAACATCAAAAGTGTCTAGGGATAAAGAACATTTTTAGCTCTAAAAAATCTAATCATCTGGATTGGTCTCCTACCTGATTCTCCATGCCTGTATCAATGACTTATCATCACATTTTGAATAAATTATGAATGAATTCAGTTTGTAAAACATCTCTAATCGCAATTTTCTAATATGTACTTGATCCCTAGACACTTTTGATGTGTGTATTATAACCACCCTTTTTGTCACTAAAATACTCAGTAGATGTAAACCCAATGTGGCCCCACCGACATACAGACCACATTGGGCTCAAGAGGACTATTATCATTCTAGGTTTAGTAATACTTTCATAATGTACCTAAGTACGGCATAGTAGGTGAACAACTAGTATAAGTCACGTTTTGCGTAGTAAAAGCTTTTCATATTGACAATCCTACGTTTTGGATATACTACGGGCACAAGATTGTACATACTGCGTGTAAAAGGACCCCGAGCAATGGTCTTAGAAACGTTGTTGGGCTCGTCAATATGAACAACTTTTACTGTGACCACAATGTGAAGAAATGAAAAAAAATTCTTCTCCATACAAAATAGACACTTCTTTGCCTCCGGCTGACCTTGCTAATGGAGATGAAAAACATTTTTTTTAATTTCCCCGCTTTGTCGCCACAGTAAATATTGTTCACATTGACGAGCCCAACAACGTTTGCTCGGGGTCCTTTTACACTCTGTATTTACCCGTGGATCATGAGGTGGACCTATGAGGTAGACGACGGCGAAAAAAGTACCCGTGGAACAGAAAGTATTTTCATGTTTGTTACCTCAGAACTTTAGTGAAACAATTTTTATTAACTACTAGTTGTACCGCGCGGTGTTACTCGCGTTTTTTCGTTTCCGTGGGAATTTGGGGATACAATACTATGTTACTTTACTATATTAAATTTAAACAAAATTTAATACATTTAATATACAAAACATGAACACAAAAAGAAAAAATAAAAAAATAAAATTACACACAAAAAAAAACAATAAAATATTCAATTCTTAACCTAGTACTCAACCCCGATCCACATCTGATCCGAAAGTGCCCATTATGCTGGCAGCATTACCGCGCTGGACAGCAATTGAGAACGTTTGCAAGAAGAAAAATCCAGCGCGGTTATCGAGCCCATATTCCGCGAAGCGACGCCCTAGCTCGCGGAAAAACCGCCGAGCTTCATCCCCCAGCACGCCAGTTACTTCTACCGCCACACTATATTTACTATATTATTATAATCGCTTTCCAACAGTGAAAGATTTTGTCAATCTGTCCAATGGTTTCATAGCCATTCAAACAAACAAACAAACAAAAAAAAACCTTTCCTTTTTATAATCCTACCAATATTATAGATGCGAAAGTTTGGATGGATGGATGGATGTTTGTCCTTCTTTCACGCAAAAATTACTGGAATGATTTTGATGAAACTTGGCAGCATTGTAGCTTAAAAACTAGAATAACATAGGCTATAAGGTATATTGGTAAAACAGCTTTTGCCGGATCAGCTGACATTGATGTAGATTTTGTATATAGTAACGATACACAGTGAACAAAATCCTTTGAGAACCTGCCGATAATTACTAAGGCGTTTAAAAATAACTGTTAGTATCTCACAAATTACAAAGCGGCATCGCATCCGCTTTGTGCAATTAAGAAAATATGATAATAGAGTACAGAAGATGCTTACACAAGGTATGAACTTTGCAAATAATTATTTATGCACCCCTTTGTATGTGACCAGTACACCGTCTTACGGTGGCCGGGTGCCCTGCGCACCGCAGCGTGTGTAACTTAAGATAATATTTGGGGTCAGAATGGACCATTTCAATTGTCATTCAAATTAATTATGAACAATTACGACATGTGTGTCCATTGTCCCGGTAATGATAAGACACGAATCTTCCAGACGGAAATCTCCTATTTCTTTTTAGTATCGTAACTGTGATGGGAAGTAAAGAACAATGTGATGTTGAATTTATTATTACTTAACTACACTGTCAATTGGACCTAAAATTAGTTGGCAAATTATAAATATGCGAAAGTTTGTTATTACGTAAACGTTTACGGCTTTTATCGTTTATTTATGGAAACACTACTCAAAGGAATTTGGAGGAAATTTTGAAGGAAACTTGACTTAAAATTATTGTACTATCTCGTAATTAGCAATAACGGATTTTAAAGGGCGGGCGCGGGTTATGTCGCCGCCTACAATACATATATAAAAAAACCTAAATCATATATTTTTGTTCTAAAATTTCAAATTGGCTTATCCCTCTACCTTCATGTTTATTGCTTCAAGAAGACAAACTGTAGAACATTTTATCCGTAGCATTCCGTCGTAGAATGGCTAAGCTTCTTCGGTGCAACATACCTAAACATGATTTAAGTATCTATTTTTGAGAATAGCTAGTACAGCGTAGAAAGTTTTCCCAAACGTAACAGTCATTGCCAACGCCAAGTCCAATAAAAAAGTAACACCACTTCCGCATTCCGTCTGCTGGGAAGTTAACCGTCAAACGGCCATGAGAATAGAATGAAGACGCGACGCCGCCGTCCGTCCACCGGGTGTCACATTCAACCCTAAGCCGGCCGTGTGAACCGGTCTGGCGGGAATGCAAATCAGCGCATTGTGCGATGTGCGATGGACAATCCCGCACGGTTAATTGTTGTTTTTTCGCGAATGTCCCCCGATTGGATTAGTGATGGGACTGCACGTATCGATGACGTTATCGATGATATGATACATTGTTTTATATTTGTCCCTGAAGAAAGTCGTGGAAATTTTACAGAGACATTAGTCAAGTACCTAATTAGGGTAGGTGTTGATATCTAACATATTTTAATTAAACACGCACATTGTATATATGTATTTTTACCGGGTCATTTAAAGTTGAGAAAAACAAAGGTATGCGCTTACATTTGGTTATATTGGTGCTGATAAAAATATTAATTTCGAGCGTTAATTTCATACTGATTCGATCATGTAAGTAACATTATTTCTTTCCAAAAAAATATTTAATCAATTTGACTAACATATATTAATATTATGATATATAGGCATACCTAGTAGTAACCAAATAGTCAAGAAATAAAAAAACAAAAAACATCGACACGGAAACGAGCAGCATTCCGTCGCATCACTATACATCCCATCACTATATCGCAACCGACGCGTCCTGAAACCGGTTAGGTCAGTTTCGCAACACAACAATAGACTACCCGATGGATACTTAAATAGGTCCAAATATTATAATGGAATTCAGTATTATTATGCGACTTGCTACGCCGGGGTCACCCTTTTTATAAAATGCATCATAAAGGTGATTCTATTATGTCCAGTTTTCAACCCTTTCCGTGCCGTATCCTTTGTGCAGCGGCCCTCGGGCAAGATAACCGGTAAGACAACTTTTGCTGTGGTGCTGTTGAAGGGTTACTTTCAGTCCACATCTGACCATGACGCGGAAACGGTGCTAAAGTTATAACGTTGGAGAGCTGCGGTGGCCGGGTAAGTCTTGAAACTAAGTATTTTTATTATGATGTAAATCTAAGGGCGAGGTTGCGATTGAGCTCAAATATTTTTCAAGATAAAGATTTCACCAATACAATAACGTCGCTAGTAAAAACTTTGGAAACAAAGTAGTGTTAATAGTAAACATCAGACAAATCCTTAGGAACACGACGCATCAAAATTAGCTCAAATACAAACGCGCCCTTATACCGGCTCCTGGTTTCTTACATCTTACCTTCACTAGTAGGTTAACTTATCAAAGTAAGCGTGCTTCTAAACTCTTAACAAGATAGATATTACAATCAGTGAACCGATCAAATTATATTAAGTACATAAATACGTCCCATCTTCTTCTCAACGGGTTTACAAGACTGACCATAATATTACAAAACAATGACTAGGCAATTCTAAAGTAAAAATTGTGCATAGTTTGTTTCTTCTACATGAATAGAGCAAAAAAAACATCGTGTGAGATTTTAAATACTACCTAAATACTCCATACTCGTCAACACATTGCTTTTTTTTTCTTCAAAAAACACAATAACTTACTCGGTACCTATATATTGTGTAAAATAATCCGAACAAATAAAAGAAAGCATTTGGCGTATCCTAATCGCTTTTTTCTTTAAATTCTCCGTAAAATAAAACAAACACAACAAATTGCTCAGTATTTCATTATAATATTTGAGTCCAAACGGCATTGTGCCGGCCTCGCCTATTCCCAAAGGCCGAACGGGTACAGTCGAATCGAATATTCTTTGTGCTAATCGTTTAAAGCTCTTTTCTTAGCCCCCGCGCCACCCTCCGTCTAAAAAATATTGATTTTTTTTCTTGTCTAAACAAAAGACTCCGCCCGTCACCCCATTGGCCGAAGCCGACATTTTTGTTCCAATTTCAAAAGCTTTTTCTGCTATGTAGTGGGGGCGGGGTGGGCGGCGTATGGCATTGAAATATGGCGTTCTTTCTTAAAAATGGGGTGTCTGTTTCTATTCCGACGATCTTCGGTCCATCGGGGGGAGAGATGGCTTTCACAAAATATAATATCTTTTGCCTTTTATTAAAATAAAAATAAAAAAAAAATCCTTCGTTCGACGGGGTTTTACTTTTTATCATAAATGCGTACCTTTCTTAGACGCACCTTCTTGAGCAGTATGAGTACTTGTTATCTCTGATTCAAATGTGAACTAATTGTATGATCATAGTAAAGGGAGTTTTCAAAAAACTTTAGATGACTATTTAAAAGTTACACGAAAGCAGTATTCTGTTATAAGTAGCATTTACTTAGTAGGGTTTTGTTATTAAACTTCTAATTAAATCAATAACCAGCCATCATCAATCGGAAATAAAACATATTATATACAACATGTTAAAACATTACGCTAAAACATAAAACGTGGCAAACTTGTATAGAGCAGGTATTCAATTCAAGTAATTGCACAGAAACGAAAAGAAAAGGGTCGTATTTTCGGCTTGGAAAAACAAAAGCAGGGTCCTATTCCATCGAATATAATAACTGATATTATGAGCTCGCAGCCTCACTTTATTTTGTTTCAAAATAATTAAAAACAATGCTCCAAATAATTACAGTGAATAGATAATATCTATATAATAGGATACAGGGTAATAGAAGTTGAAGAACCGCCAGGATGTAGAATTACTTGCCGGAGTGTGTGTTTCCTGCGCAGTACAGTCTGAAGGTCTTCAAGTCGCAGGTGAATAGGTACCTAATGAACAAGTGTGCTCCATCGTAGCACCACATCGCTGCTGGCAGGATGGTGGTCAAACGCTTGTTCATTGTGATAAAAGAAAAAGTTCTGTGAATTGAGGTACTCTACAAAAAATCTCGTGTACATAGGTAATCATTTAAGATTTAACGTGAAAATCAATTTTGTTTGCTATATACAAATATGTAACCGTGATTATGTTTTTAAAAGTTTTTTTTTAAATCGGCAGTGTTTGTTACATATTACTTACCTACCCAATCTCACTCCTGTGCTAAGTTCCTAAACCGTTATAATAAGTAGATCTATGTTTTAAAATCATTATCGATATCGAAACGCCGCAGGAGTTTATAGTACCTTCCTCATGTAAAGTAATGTTCACATACTTCCCTTTTGTGTGCAGTTAAATATATAAAATGCTGTTAGTTCCAAAAATAAATAGCTATTTATAGCATAGTATTCGAGTGGTCCCAACAACGGCTGCCGCCACCGACGGTCGAGGCAAGCGCACAGATTCTTCTGAAAACCTCCTCCGACAAGAGATTGATTTTATTTGTGAGGAGACACGATTTTTTAATTAATCCGAGGGTCGAAGTCGAGGAAAATTTTAATGACAGATTCGCCATTTTCTTTCGCGGGCACGGGGAAGTGGCCGCCCGTAGCTTCATTCAAATATTAAGTAGAAAATTATATTCAACCTATTTATTATGTATACATATTTAGATACATTTGTGAAATAGGCAACAATATTAAAATGTATACGTAATTACAAAAAATACAATTGTTTTTTTTTGTGAGATTTTATCCCAATCTCGCGAACGTTTTGCAGAGCAATTGCTGTTTTTATAAGCGAATTCTTTAGTTTACAGTAAAGTAATATTAGTTTCTAGGTCTGCCGACTCGAGTCATAATACTATACCCAATATCAAGCAATTAATATTCATTATGCTACTGTCAGAGATTTTTCATCTTGACGCGATCCGATCGCCAAAGTTTAACGAAGTCAATTTAGTGCTTAATAGCTCTCATTTGTTTAGTAAAAACGCCTTAAAGTTTTCAAACTCCCGAGTTTCAAACGATTTGTTTGGTCGAACATGGCTCCCGGGGAATTTCGCGCCAATCCACAACATTGATTGACGTTTCACATCCCAACTTGTGTATAAAACTCACGTCGGGAGGAAACCGCCACTAAGTGGCACAGACTAACTCTGAACTAAAAAAAATTAAACAAATAAAGGAATATAATAACTACTTCGTTCAAACGCCACTTATTATACCGAAAAAGATAAAAGAACAGAAAGAAAATTAACACAGCAGACTCGTTTTCAAATTCCCGCTCAAAATTACAGATAGCAAGAAACAAACGACGGTAAAAATATTAATTCAAGGAGGGCAGCGGCGGGGGCAGGGAGGGGGGCAGCCACCTCCTTAAGCCTTCGGGTACTTTTTTGACACCCACTAAAGGGTTTTTTCGAAGGGGGTCGGACCCGTTTAGCAATTTAAATTTTATCTCTGCGTAATGAGCGAGATGCTCGAGTTATTACTGGATTTCTTTCTCGATGGTTTTATAGAATACTTGGGATTGTTTGTTGTTTTGATTTCTGAATGTATTTACCGTTCATCTCAGGTAGTAACTAGGTGATTTGTTCATAATGACTGAACTGAAAGGAAAAAATAGTATACATCTTTTCCATTCATCTAAAAAGAGACTCGTGAAATCTATTTGACAACGTAGTTTAGAAAGATATGTATGCAGGTAGGATATGTCCGCCTACTAGCTTTAAGAAGTTTTTTTTAGTAATAGGAAATATGTAGTATAAGTAGCAAGTAATACGTAATTTTAACACTAAGGCAGTATTTTTTACTCGGCATGGGCTTCCTCGCGATGTTTTCTCGTAAATTAACCGCAATGTCATTCTAGCGTACATACAATCGGAATGCGATAGCCATACTTACACAGAAGTCTATATTTCTCTACCAAACCTGGTAAACCAAGCGCTCTGTATATTTCTTAGTTCTTACGTAGCAGCTCCGTATACTTCTTTCTCTCGCCGCAACGTCAAACGAAGGCTGCAAACAGCCCCTCAGATACCTACTCGTTATCGGGCAAAAAAATCTAAAGGCAACAAAAGCTAGTTCTCAAGCCGGGCTTAGTTAACCCTGCAACTGTCGCCAGTTATTTAGATAAGCTGAAAACGAGACGTATCGCGCACTAGGGGGCTGACTCTGAATCAATCGTGATGAGACAAGAAAACTCAATTTGTACCCATTTTGTTTGTTTATATAGGCACGGCGAAGGGAACCGAACGCTTCCTTTATTACTTATTTTTGTTGCATAACTACCTAAATTGTTCGAACATAAGTAATGACAAATGAGTCAATTATCAAGCTTTCAAGTTCTTTTTATTTGTTTTTGTCTACTTGTAGATGAAACATTTTTTCTTTTCAATTGAATTGCCACAGTCCACTACGATCGTAGCTGGCGGCTAAAAACGTAGCAATTCAAAAATCTCTAAGTGAAATGATTAAAAAGTTAGAACAGCGCTGATAGTTGAGAGCAGTTCAGAATTGAAGAGTGAGAGTGTTCGAAATTCAAACTTTTTAATTTGTTCCGAAGCAACGTTCCAAAGTCGAATTTTTCATCGACCGAAAGTTACTGTTGGTAACTTTTCATTGCTGCCAACTACGGTATTTTTCCATTTAAACTTTTTTGTTTATACTCGAGGTAGGTAATTTAAAATGGCACTTGTGCCGATCAGTGTGCTCGCAATATTATGAGTGTAGAGCAGTTTAATTCTATGTGTACCAAGACGGTACTTATCAGTTAAACACTTATTAGCAAAAAAACGTATTCCCTAATTACTTATTTTCACTGCATTCGATGCAATGAAAAAAATATAAACATCTACATAAACTCACGTCGATAACCCCTAGGGAAACGGGAAGAAGGGGTAACTTTAAGAAACAGACAAAAATCTAATTAGTATATTATTCTGACTTATTAGAAATTTATGAGATCACCAAAACACCGAAGTTGGAAAACTTCAGCGAATGAAAAATCAATCTTGCTTAGGAATTGACCTCCAACCGGAGAGTCCAAGTTAGTGGCTTAATGACCCACAACCGCCGGTGGAGGGGCAAAACCGATGTTTCACCTTATACCTTTCTATATTTAACTTTGAAATGTTAGCTCAGTATCCTCTATTTTGCCGAATTTTAAGTTTTCAGTAAAATAACACTTTTTTCGAAAACTTAGGTTACTTATTTTATGACTATGTCCAGTGAATCGTAGCAAAGAAGTCACCAAGTCACTTCGATTAAAAAATAATATTAGGACTTTTCCATAAAAAATCTCCCGTGCTTCTTTTTAAAGAACTAATTAACTCTGGTGCTATTAAAAAAAACAAATAATATTGTCTTACCATTGTTTTCACATCCCGGATATTACGTTACGATCTGTGAAATGTAAAAGTAACGCTCCGTTATCCGTAAGGTAATATATTGAATCTAACCAACAATGGTCTCGGCATTTTTATACGAAGCTGTTTCATAATTTCCCTGTACAGTGCTCCGTATGTAGGTGCAGTATTTCCCTTAGAGGATGTGACGTAACTCACATCTTCCGGCACGACAGGATGTCGCCAAAGGCCCCAAATTGGTGCACGAGCCGTGCTGCGGTTAGGTAAACTCAATAACTCGTGGGAAACAAATTTGCAAGCAACACCATTCCGGCTTTTCTATTGGGAATTAAAAATATATTGCTTTATTTCTGTTATTTTTTCTATTCAATTTGTACTTTTTTGTTACTAAGTAGGTTACTGTAGAACCGAAAGTTATCTTTTAATACACATTACAATGAACAAAATTTTTCTTGGTGTAATTACTACAAAGTTAGTATATGCCTAACAATACTACTTATATAAGATAATATAAACTACTAGTGGCTCGACAGACGTTGTCCTTTCTTAACTATTAATATGAATACAAAATTAGTATAACCTCCAGGGTGGCATGTGCCCAGCAGTGCATGTCACGAAATATAAACTGTCCTATCTCTCAAATTGCATTAAATTACAAATAAATGACAACTTTTGTGAATATCGGTAGCCTTGGTGAAGAGTTCATTGGGAACAAACATCATGACACTGAATTTTTATATATTAAGATTTATATATAAACTATTTCTATAGTATTATCATAAATAGAGGTACTTATAATAATTAGGTAATTTCTAGATATTTTTTGTAATGTTATAATGCATTTGATTACTTCCTCGTAGCCGTTCCACAGGCCTTCGGTATAATTCCAGTCGAGTATAAACGCAGACGCTGTCAAATCTTTGTAAATTATAATATCCTCAGTGCCTATCTTTGCTCCGACTAATAAACAACAGAACACCCAAGGAAATTACATTTTTAAACGCAACATCAATGAAAAACGACTCTTATAACATCACCGCAAAAGCTTGAAATCGACCGGCGCGCGCCCGATAAAAGTTTCCACAACTCCGCTATAATTATTCTTGAAAATGGCGTATAGAAAAAGAAGGGGAATTCAAAGGATTGGACCAATTTAGATTTATTTTTCACCCTTCTTTAAACTCCCTAAGTTTGAAACTTTTCACGGGGAACCCGAGGTTGGCCGAAGGGATCGGGGTCGAGGGCACGTTTTTGTGATTTCCCTAATATTGCATCAATTTCTTCATAATCATGCGCGTCTTACTATTTTTTTCATTTAAAGTTCTCTGTTTTTTTTCGTGGCCGATAATTCTGCCACAAACAATGTAGTTCTCTTCGTGTTCAAGTTATAGTATAGTCATAGGCTAAAGTCGTCAATAGTCAAAGTCGTGTCAAAAACACATTAAAATGTTAGGGTGGACCATCACATTTCAATGCTGCGTGTAACATTCATTATACGGGAATAACAAATTGATCAAATGGGAGTCCTCGTTTACTTCTCACTCTCACTACATTATTTTTCATCACCAGCACATTATTGCACTAAATCCAGCACATTAACACAATAATTGCAGCGAAAAATTAATTTTGAAAATGAGAAATAAAGAACGCCATTTGCATCTCATCGTTTCCCGTCACAAAGTGCTTCAAATCTGTTACTGTATGTTGACCAAGAAAGTCATCAATCTGTTCGGGTGACACTTCCTTTATCACTAAAACATCATTATGGTAGATTTTTCATATTATAACAAGTAAAAAATGACCTATTTTGTTTCAACCACATACACCAACAGAGAGAAAATGACATGTGCGTGAAAGGTGTACTGCAGAGATGACGAATGACAGAGATGAATGGCGAAAGGAAACGTGTTGTGCCGACCCCATCTAGTGTGGGATAGGGGCCGGAAAATGATGATGACACCAACAGAGGTATACCAGATTTTTGGCCGAATGACCTTGCATTGCCAATGTACGGTGGGCCAAGAAAGTGGTAGACCAGTTTTTATGACACTTCCTGTGTCACTAATCATTACACAGTATGAAATAAACCGCCCCCCGACGTCTGTCCCTATGTATGCTTATATCTTTAAAACTACGCAGTGGATTTTGATGCGGTTTACTTTAGTAGGTAGAGGAAGGTTTATATGTATAACACATGCATACAATTGCAGAGGAACAATGGTAAAAATGTATATGTTGCAAGACAACGTTTGCCGGGTCTGCTAGTACATCAATAAAATAAAGTTGTTATATTGTGACGAGTAAACAATGTCTAACATAAGTTTCGACTTTAGGTTGGTGGATCAGATTCTTGCCCGACTGTACACACACAGGTAGGATTGAAAAATGCAAGCACTTAACATCGAAAACACAAAATACACTTCATTTCACGCCTTTTAATCCCAAAGCAGGATAGGCAGAGGCACTTGCTAAAGCAAATGCCAACGGTTCACCAAGCATATTTAACCATAAAAAACACAAACATATTAATAAAAAAACACAACTACCCCCTAGTTACCGATTTCAGAGACAGAGACCTCCCACCTGCCCTTCAAGGAAGTCTTTCTTCATTGTGTTAGCAATAAGCTTTTACGCGATGAGTAATAAAATAACGACACTGGACAGATAGAAGACATAGCACAATGGGAAATCTTACAAAAAGAGTCCTTATTGCTTGTAAGGATTCCATCAAGGATACCTGAATTATCGTCATAGCTACGGTGTAGCTAAAATTAGGTATTGAAGTACTTTCAAACTTAATAAAAATACTCTAGTGGATCCGACTGACGTTGTCCTGTCTTAACTTTTTTTAAGCGCTTTGAACAAGCGTTCGACCACCATTTTACCTGATGTTAAGCAGCGATGTGGTGGCTACGATGGAGCATACTTGTTAATTATATACCCGTGACTTGAAGACCTGCGCAGGAAATACAGACACCGGCAAGTCAATCCACATCCTGGCGGTTCGCACTATGAAAGTATATGCAAATCGTTTGTTTGGTCCAGTCATTGCTGAGCTTTTCGCTGCTTCTTATCTTAATTCTCTTTGCGATTTAAAAGGCTTAAAGTACATTTATTTATTTATTACTATTCAACGTTGTAGTGCGCTTTTATCAACCGATATGTTCGACCACAAAATAAAAAGTAGAAAACTTAAAATAATATTTTTAATGGTATCATCCAAGGTCGTTACCTTTTTCATCCAGTAAAATAGGCATATTCACATAAGCATGTTTTTTTATCGCCAATGCATACTAGAAGTGTTTTTATTTTCATTTTTTTTAGTCTTAACACAATTGTACAACCAACCAAATGAGTTGATTTGATCAGAAAAAAACGAGGGGCGCGCGACCCCACCGCTCAAAAAATCCCTTCTTGACAACTTTTTTAATAAGATAGCACCCTTAAGTTGTATCCCATCGCTCCCCCTATTATGTATACTTATATATTTGTAAAAACAACAAAAATTGCAGATCGACATCTATTGAAAATTTTAGTTGTGTTATCTTACTAATATTATAATTGTTAAAGTGAGTTTGTTTGTTTGTTCCGCTTTCACGCCGTAACTACTGAACCGAATGCTTTGAAATTTTGCAGACGTATAGTTAGAAAAAAATTATGTTCCCGAGGGAAAACAAAAATATTCCTTTATGCTGCAATATAACCGAAGTCCACGCGGGCGAAGCCGCGGCCGGAAATCTGGTTAGTACAATACTAAAAACATTTTTTGTACTTCCATTTTTCCTTTACGTACTTATACTCGAGTCTATAATTCCTAAGGGTATATTTTTCATTAGTAAACGTTTTTCATGTTCACGACCCCAGCAACATTTCTAAGACCATTGCTCGGGGTCCTTATACACGCAGTAATACAATACTAGTACTGTAGGAAAGTACCTTCGAAATGTATTTATTCTGAAAACTAACTATATAATTACTTACAAGCTAGACTAAAACTAAACTTACACCTTCAAATAAAAGGTTACGGTTAGACTTGGTAGCTAAATGTCGACCGATGTACATCAACGTTACCCATACAAGTTACTTGCACAACTTACCATCAAAATATTATAAACCTCATAGAGCACACTATTTATAGGTAATTTTAAAATGCATCGTTTATTTATGACTACGAGCTACGCTTTGCTTAAGCGTAGTTAACTACGGCGTAGCGTCTTCATGAACTTTCGTAGCACGCTCTTCGTAGTCGATCTGTAGTCAAAGTACAGTGGCCGTGAGAAAGTGTGCCATTCACATACCATCGTTTGTTTACTGTGCGTGGAGTTGGGCTCTGACAAGTATTGTATAAAAAGTAATTTACGAATGTCTGTTTTCGTGGTATTGAATTACTAGTATCACTTTATACACATTTACACTGATATCGCAAATACAAACTATCTTAATATAAAAGGTTCCCATAGTATTTCCTTAATATAAATATTTAGTAAGCTCATAGAAGTATAATGATGACGTCTTCAATGTCGCGATATCCTAATAAGAATATGTCTATTTTGTATCCATGCCTAGTTTTTTGACGTGCTTTCGTGGTTTCTTTCTTTATTTCACGTGTTTTCTTACTTGTCCAGGTCGCTTTAGGAACTATTTACTTACTAGTTAGTTCGGCAACTCTTAACTCTTTGATGTAGTAGAGCCACTTCTTTTACAAGCAGCCGGCGTGAAATCCGATTAAAAAACAAAACACAGTCTGTCGTCAGAGAGAGCGCCTGAAAAATAAGTCATTTATTTCCAAGGCGGGTTGTGGGGGAGGGGGCGTCCATCCTAGCTTTTTGCGCGACTTTCTTCAAATAATTGTATAGATAAGACGGGACAAAGAAACGCACCCCACCCAACCCCACCCGTCCCCCGCCACCTCCCGGTGGAGGCATTTTTACCGTCTTCGTTTGAAACCCTCTTTGATCACTGGCACTGATGACTTTATTTTAATTTATTTGCAAAAATTTCGCTCTGTTTTTAACTACTTGGTTCGCGTTTTCGTGTTTGAGATTCGGGAACGGCGTTTTATCTTTAATGGTCTCGCGTGGCTTCATGAATTAAGTATTTACTTGGTACTTTTATTATGTTCTAAGGTATCTATGAACACCGAATAAACCAGCTAATCATCACAGCTTTTGCTATACAGATCCGTGCCTTTGTCACACAACTACTTCTTCTGTAGTCTGACTCCTTTTTCCGAGGGAAAACGTATTTAAAAGATCGACTTTTATAGTGTCAACAATGATTTGCCGGATTTGTTTCCTGACTTAAAGGGTAAGCTAAAGGTTCGCGCTCCGATACGTACCACTAGACAGAATGGTGGTCAAACGATTGCCTATTTGAAATAAAAAAGTTGTATTGTTTTGTGTTTCCACACTTCATTATTTCGTGACGCACATGACTTAGCACCTATAAAGCCAGAAAAAGTACATTTCATTAAAAATTACTTATCATAAACAACTTAATTCGAAACTTCTCGGAATGTTTGAGTTGTTGGTCGTTTAAAGTTTTAAACGCTTTAGATTACCTAGTATTTTTTACTGTTAGTGAGTTCAAGAGGTCTTTATAAACAGTCCGTCCCTGTTACACAAACACTGTAAGAGTAAGACAAAATCTGTGTAACAGTTAAGTGTTTAGCGGCAACTTTTGAATACAATATGTTTTTATACTAGATGGACTTTCATAGCAAACAACAAGGTTGAAAAATCTTATAAGAATCGCACAAGTAACAAGCAAATTTCTACAGCCGGAAAAGAGGTAGATAAAATTATGTACAAATAGGTGAATAACAGTAGATTTGAATTATGGCAATATTACAATATCTATAAAAACTCTTTCAATATCTATAAAAACGGCCATTCTCCATACCTAGACTATTCAAATTCATTATTATTCATTTCGAATAATAAAAAAGCACATTTCAAAGTCACACGTACAACAAAAAATGCATAGTGCGGTCTATACCGAGAGTGTCTTGTATAGGTGTTCGTATCCGGCGAGGACCTCGTCTACGGGAGTAATTAATTGTTTTAATTTTTCATTTCGCCATTTTGCGCCGTCGCCGTCGACCGCACTTCCGACCCGGCCAGCCAACTAATTGATTACTTACTAGACTTTGATATAACTGATTGCAATAACTGCGAGGGACCAGAGGAAAGATCCGCTATAGACACTTTCAATTCGGACTTTAATATTTTATTGACTATATACTACGATCGTTTTCTTAGACGACTTCTAAAAATGAGGAGGTTCTCGATTCAACGGTCTTTTTTGTTATTTTTGGTGTAAAAAGTACTTTTAAAAATCAGTAAATTTAGGAACAGGATTTTTTGGGACATTATGTTGATCGGCCCACAGACGGCAAGTCATTTCAGATCCCGGCAGTTCGCACTATGAAAGTTCATGCAACCAAACAATTTGTTTGGTTCTCGTAAATGGAAAGTCCACTTGGTTTTCGGGCCGATTTTCGAGGCAAAGATGATGGCCGACGTACTTAACCTCAATGAAATCATCACGTCATCTCATCAAGTCTATTATACCTCTAATCTAGGCCCGTTCAACTAAAACACACTCAAGAACTTCTGAAAAGTTCTTCTGAAATTCATTGTATTAAGTACACAGTTCAAATGATTGATTAATAGGAATCTTTCCATAATGACCTTTGAAGACCGCGATGGACTAGTGGTGAGGGCAACTGCCTCTAGAACTACGGTCGCAGGTTCGTTTCCTGCCTTTGATTCTTACCATTGAATGTTTTTGCAATTAGCTAAAGCATTTGTTGTATGTATGTTATATTATATACCAACTTAATGTATATTTTTAAAGTATGATATCTCAAAGTGAGTATCTACGTAACACGTACACTATTTTGGTATATAATAATAGTCCAGCATTTGTTTGGGTGTCTCTGCTGAAGAGTTGAACACTGAAAAGTTCTTGATTGAAACTCGCTGTCAAAAAACTATCACATTCGGTAAAATTTGACCTCAGCGGATAATATAGGGTACTGATTGGGATTACGTATATAAAATGGCCAAGAATTATTTTACCACACCACATTCGTTAGCTATTTTATTTTTACTTAATCCTACTATAACATAATAAGCTTCAATGTTTGGATGTATGTACGTATGGTTTTTTTTTTTACTCTTTCACACAAATACCACTGAACGGTAATCATTAAAACTTTCTAATACAGCTTATATGTACATCAAAATAACATATGCCTTGGCTATAATAATATAATATTATGTCCCGATTATTTCCCACGGAAAAATGATAAACGGTGGTTATAAATGGTAATAAAGTACATCCTACTAATATCATAAATTGGAAAGTTTGGATAGATGTCTGGATGTATGGATGGATGGATGTTTGTCCTTCTTTGACGCAGAAAGTTCTGGACGGATTTTGATGAAACTTGGTAGTATTGTAGCTTATAAACTAAAATAACATATAGGCTATAAATTATATTGGTAAAACAACGTTTGTCAGGCCAGATAGTCTGTAATAAACGTACATTTACTTCTTGCAATATGACATAAGCTGATTGCTAGGCAACGGAAATAGAGGCACGTTTTCTGAAAGAACAAGACTTTACTCATGTGTTGGTGTTTTTAACACATTGGCGGACAGTAAAATAGACACAATAGTTTGTTTATTGTAATGTCGCCTATAGCCGTTCACTGTCCGTGAAAGAGTTAAAATCACGCGGATGTAATCGCGGGGCGTCCACTAGTTGAGTAATAAAACCAAATAGTGAAGGGTCTTAGTCTTGAAATAAGTAGGTACGTATACTGTCTCAACAGTAACTCGAGGTCTCGGAATGTCTACTGGCCTGCAGCCAACAGCATCCAGTCCGAAGACACATCTCGTTTCCCTTTTGTTTCTTTTTTTTGCCAAACTTTATACACTGCGGTTTTGCAACTGCGCTTTATTTATTGGACTGTGCATTATGAACTTCGTGGGTAGAGTGCCTACGTGTTTTAATTATTTATTTAGTAATATTATAAA
>SJJU01008638.1:0-15227 GCA_012932125.1 Conopomorpha cramerella | reverse complement strand
TGACGAGCCCAACAACGTTTCTAAGATTACTCGGGGTCCTTTTACACGTAGTATTATAGTACGTTTTTTTATTATTTGGGTAGGTTATTTAAAATTCGGACACTTTTGTAACACGTAAACAATTTACCTTCAATACTGACTGCTTGAAGTTAGTCATTTCGTTAACATTTATCCCCCCAATACAGCTAGCGCCATCTGTCATATTTGAAAGAAATATGGGCCCTTTAAATTTCCCATTGAAAACGACTCCTTTGTTGAAGTCGCTTAAAAAAATCGACAAAAACAAATACCTGTTGACGTCATCGGCATCGGAAACAAAAAGTTTCATGCCACCTGCATTTTCCACATCACCTATCATGACGTCATTATGAATGAAACTCGTAAGCAAAGAATACCCGACCTAATTAACATCGTATAGGGGTGTAATTCCAATAGACGACAGCATAGACATTTGGCCGGCTACTCAGTCTAATATAACTGATTGTATTCAGTACAGACCGCTTAGCCCTTGATCTACTTGGTCTAAAATAAAATGCTGTTTGAATATAGTTAGGGTGGACAAGCTTTGAACAGTCGCGGCGACTAAATAGGTACATAGAGCGAAGAATTTGTTATGTAACTGAATAATCGGAACACGGTACTATCTGTGTATGGATTTAAAAGTGTTTATGTAGAAAAAACACCCATTAGTAGGTACACGGTACTCTACTTTGGGATCAAAACGTTAGTGTGAAAGGCAAGGATTTAGAATTTAGCTACTACCACATACGGACTATACCTTAGGTTATTAGGAGGTAGAGCATCTGTGGCCCAGCTGATCGGATACTTGACTTGTAATCGCGAAGTCGCGAGTTCGAGTCCCTCTACTGAACGTTTACCAATGGGACTCTTTTTTAGAGCCAATGGCAGAGGCATCGCAACGCTCGTACGGTGAAGGACAACAAAGCTCTATGAACCCTATAACGGCGATGGACTCATCCCCTAACACGTTATGTTCAATACGCTTGGTGAACCGTGGACATTTGCTTAGCAAGTGCCTGTGCCTTCCCCGCTTCGGGATTAAAAGGCGTGAAGTAAATTGTGTTATTAGTTACACAAGTTACCTAATTACCTACGTATAATATACAAGAGGACGCCCCACGATTTCATCCGCGTAATTTCATTTATTCACACAAATGTTAAAACCGACACTTGAGTAAAGTTTCAGAATACGGGCCTTTATTTTATAAAAAATAGAAGTACCTCAGCATTGTTACATATAATTCATCCTATTCCCGTAGGAAATTCGGGATAAAATATAGAATATGTGTTATTCTGATAAAGTTTCATTGAAATCCGTTTTGTACTTATTGCGGGAAGGAGTAATAAATAACCATACATCCAAATAAAATAAAGTCTGTGTAATTATTCCGATATATACGCACACTGTATATATTATAAAGTTTAAGTAGTTTTTTTGTAGACGACTTTCGGCTACACTTCAAAAAATATTACTTACTAGCTGACCCGGTAAACATTGTTTTCTCTGTTGTTATGCAAAAAACACATAAATCTTCCTCCAGAATCACTCAGCCTACTAATGAAAAAAAAACATCAAAATCTGTTGCGTAGTTTTCAAAATCTGAGGCCTTTTACAAAGTTTTGAGGTAGGTAACAAACATAAAAATATATCGTCCAATAGAGAACCACCTAAAACTAAAAATCGATCAAAAAGCCCACTCCACTGATTAAGTTTGTACGGAGATATATATTTTATTTTGTTTTAGGGGCATTGACTCCTGCTGAATTGGATTCAGTAGGTTTATATACAGACAAATATATAATCTAATGTTTTTAAACGTACCTATCTATGAAAAGTGTTTAAATAAATAAACAATACACGTGGAAATATGTAGGTACATATGTGACTGTTGATATCGCTTATTTTATCTTAAGTCCTATACACACTAAATGCACTTAACTAACTTTTACTTTGGGGATTTCCCCTTAGGTTCTAGTCAAATAACCCTATTTATATTATAAACGAAGTTTGGATGCATGTTACGCTGCATTCACACGGAATTGTGTGTTACTCTGTCGGATCTGACTTTTTGTCGAATCCGAATCAGTGGAAATGGTATTTCAATGCCAGAGTTCACACGATCATTCGGTTTTAATATCCGACAAAAGTCCCTAATCTTAATCAAATTGACATGCATTATTTGGCACTTTGACCGATAAAGCAATATCCGGTTTAAGTAACATAGTATTTTATAATAGTTTTTATTTTCTAAAACATACGTTTACACTGTGTTCAGACGATTTAGTTCAGTCGATTCGGTTTTTTGTCGGGTCTTACAATAGAAAGCATTGCGAGGCGGTCAAATCAGTACGCTGACAAAGACCTGACCGAATCATGGGTTCATGGGCACGAAGACACTCGGAGCACAACGTTCGGTTTTTTCAGATCTGAGAAAACATACCTCCGTGTAGACGTAGGGTCAGGATGCTGTGTCCCACTTTTCCTAGAGACAGAGCAGGAATAGTGAGAGCGGGAACTTCTTCTATTGAACAAACGGAACAAACCCATTCGTATATTCAACCGTGGGTACTCTTTCACCCTAGAGTCCTCGGGCGGTTAGAAAACTTATTATTATCCCTATGGATCTGGACAATTGTTCTTTCCTAAGGTTTGGGCATAGAACGGCCCGGTATCCACACAAACTAAATCATGAAATATGTATAACGTTAAATGAAAATGAATAGTGAAATCCTTGAATAAGCGGTGGTAAATTCAAGGGTACCCATGATACCAAACAACTTTCTCCAAAGAACCCTGACAAAAAAGTATAAAAATGTTCTGGAAAGAGATCGGTCCCTAGATCTTTTAATTTTATGATTTTAAAGCGTTATGGGTATTGAATTACAGGAATTTAAACGTATGAATGTAGGGATTCAATGTTATGGATATAACAACACATACCTACTAAATCCATAACGTAAGGTACATAAACGTTTTCAGTGTGAGAGTCGATGCAGTGAACAAATCATTAAAATCGAATACTTTGCTTACTTGCTTAGCAATGGGGAATTATTTAACAACCACTTTAAAAAAGTTTATTTTGTTTGTCGTTGTGAGATGTCGTTAATATCGCACGAGGTTTTCACAATGAATAGCTAGATAAACTTCTGTCTTGTCAATTTTCATTAAAATACGTTTCTACTTACTTATTTTCGCAAAGTGATACTAATAATAAAGATTCGAATTCGATTGTCTGGCTTGTTTTGATAAAACAGAGGAATAACTTTACGAAAAAAAGGACCCGCTGGCAATTCTAATTCCATTCAGTAGTAGATTTTGGAACTACCGCTAGATAATTACCCATTGCAATGTTATTTACAATGTACACCTACATGATAGTTTCATGTGATTGTGTTACCCTTTTCGACGAATCCCCGGTAAACCCAGTGAGTCATTTAGGATTAGGGGTATCGTGTAGGTGTCGTCAAGCGCCAACATATTGATCTAAAAATAATATGTGAAATACTTTGTATCTACAAAAAAAAATACACTTCACGCCTTTTAATCCCAAAGCGGGGTAGGCAGAGGCACTTGCTTAATAAGCAAATGCCCACGGTTCACAAAGCGTATTTAACCCAACGTGACAGGGGGTGAACCTATCGCCGTTATAGGGTTCACACACCTTGTGGTGTGCGGGTTTCATCACGATGTTGTCCTTCACCGTACGAGCGTATCTACAATATTACCTTTATATTGCCTCACTCTGTATAAAATACCCAGAGTACAAATTCCCAAAATCCAATAATAATATATACTTACTAAATAATCTTTTAGAACCACATATTTTTTTACAACTTACATTCTTTGTCCCTTAACAAATATTGAACTAGTTAAGTATATTATGTTCAAAAGTATTAAAATTAAAGGATACTAAGTGTCAGGATACAATATCACCAGAGCTGCGTTACTTACACACCTGCACAAGGCAACGAAAAAAATGGAAGGTAGCTACCTTTTTTTTACGGGGGGAGAATCCCTTCGGATTCCCCGTCGTCTGCGGGGAAGACGACGAGGATATGTGGCGAGTCCCCTAAAAACCCTCCGGTGGAACACCGTGAAGAGTACGACACCTAGGGGGCACCGACCGCGCAGGGCCCTCTGCAGGATGTTAAGCGGGCCCTCTACCCTGCGGGGAGGAACTTGTGGTCCTCCCCGCCCACACCTCGACGTGGCACCGTCGCCCTCGGTGGGGGTCGTTTGAACTCGCGCGCAGGCCCCCGCTGTCCCCGCGACCGACCCCCGGGCCCTTTTAGTCGCCTCGTACGACAGGCAAAGGAGAAACGCAGCCCTATTCTAACGGCCGGAACCGCAGGGCTAGAAGGTACCTACCTAATAATACCTTGTGATTCACCAATCAGGCTTCTATGTCGCAGGTATGTCTTGATCAGAATCTGCAAGTGGTCAAGATATTTTCAGAATTTTTGAATTTGATGTATATATACTGAAAAAATAACTGACAGTTTATTGACACGAAAGAAGTATGAAAGTGATGAAATAGTGACAAGCGCCATGAAAATTACTCCGAAACAAAAATAATTTAATGAATATTTGCATATTTTTTCGCATGTATAAGTTTCTTTAATATATCTAGTTTAAGAGAAGAAAACTTAGTTTAAACTCATTTTGCGTGTGTTTGTTTACTTGGTACTGTCATCGCTATAGTACTTTGACCAGTTTAGTTTATTTACATGTTGAATCAGGTTTGTATCGACACCCATTTGTATTTCTTCTAGCTAGAGTTTAAGGATTAACCTTACCCCCGGACCGAATTTACCCTAAGCTGGATAAATAAAACGCTCAGGGTAAGTTCTTCGACCTACATTTCCCAGATTTCACCCTAGGGTGAAGTCTCTCACACACACACACACACACACACACACACACACATTCTCATGTCCGGGGCTCGACAGAACCTTAGGTTCACAAGGACCCTTCGGATACATTTAAATTTTTAACAAGGAGCTAAGAATATCAATGTCCACGTGTAATGTTTATGCCGAGATTAAACAACTGTGCGCGTCTGTGGTCCAGTTGGTCGGATACTTGACTTGTAACCGGGAGGTCCCGGGTTCGAGTCCGGCTACTGGACGTGTACCAATGGGACTCTTTTTCAGAATCTATGTACGCAACGCTCGTACGGTGAAGGACAACATCGTGATGAAACCCGCACAACGGCGATGGGCTCACCCCCTGTCACGTTGGGTAAAATACCCTTGGTGAACCGTGGGTACTTGCTTTAGCAAGTGCCTCTGCCTACCCCTCTTTGGGATTAAAAGGCGTGAAGTGTATTAAACAACCCGCTTGCTCGGGTGAATCCCATATACAGAACAAACTTCCCTCTTCCACTTTTCCTAGAGAACGAACGAGACGAATATACTAATGTGTCAAACGGAGGGAGGGAAAAAGCCCTAGAAAACATCAATCTGTTAAAGTTGGGAAACGAGAGAGTTGCAACTACTTTATTCTATGATCATTCGTATTCGGACTCGCTCTTTTGTTGATTAATTTTTTAAAGAAAACTTTTCATTACTCTCTTGCTCGGTAGGAAACTCTTTATTTGTTGACTAGCTGCGTACCCCGAGGGGTCACGTGGTTTATTCCGTTCCCGTGGGAATTACTGTCATAAAATATAGCTGTAGGATAAGTTTGGTTTCTAGCGGTGAGTTACCGAAATACATTCTTGTATAATTTGAGTCTTTACGTTAACATACCTAAATTCAAATGTTTCCTTTTTATAATATTAATAACTAGCTGACCCAGCAAACGTTGTTTTGCCAATATACGAGTACATTATTCACAGTGTTTCTCTGCTATTACATGTATGTGTACTTCTTCAAGGATCACCGTATCTAAAGAAAACCGCGTTAAAATTCGTTACGAAGTTTTAAAGATCCAAGCATACATGGATGGAGGGACTGACAGCGGGATGCGATTTTGTTTTATACCATGTTTTGATTACGGGGCGCAGTTAGACGGTTCCATTTTATTGTATGTTCGCGAGCAATAGTAAGCAATTTACACGACACCAGGAAATTTCCAGTTTCAATTTTACTAAGCGAAAAACTTACTAATTTTAATATAGTAAAGTGTTAAACTAACTTTCGCCGTGTGGTGGCGGAGAAAAGAATACATGTGTCACCGCCCCATCCCGACTTTTCCCGTCGTGGGGGTCGTAAGTGGAGACTGAGGGAACTCTCTAGAGGATGGGCAGCAGCGCTCTCTGGGAGTTACCATAAGACCATGATCGCCAACCCGCCTGCCAAGCGTGGTAGTTATTGGCACTTCCCCCCAAATGATCTTGGACATTATTGGGGGATGGCCGTCGTCCAGTAGTGGACGTCATGTGCATGTGGCTGATGCTGATGATGATGAAACTAACTTTACTTCTATTCCAAAGGGGCTGAGTCGAGAATGAAACGTGATGAGTCAGCAAAGAGTATCACCTCTTTCCCAAACCGACGGCTGAGCCACCCCAATCCAGCCCTGGGCCTCGGTTGGCGGCAGAATTCTCTAACGATCAGCACATTAGCTCAACAATCAGCATACTTCGCTGAAAAAGCTTATCTGTAAGTACCAAATGATTTAATGCATGGGACATGGGAAAATTGTAAGAATCTTTTGTACGCTGCGCAAAAGGACCCCGAGCAATGGTCTTAGAAACTCACACACAAAATAGATTTTTTTTTGCGCTCTGCATTTTGCATGGGGATGGAAAAATCATAGTAAAAGTTGTTCGTATTGACGAGCCGAACAACGTTTCTAAAACTATTGCTCGGGGTCCTTGTACAGTCCGTATATATAAAACTTATCAGTCATCAGATTGTAAATAGCCGTATTATCACGTATTGCAAACGAAAGGTGACTCATTGAAAATGTTTTTTTATAATTTTCCAGTCACATAATATATAAAATATGAAATTTAACCTGAAATTCCCTGGGTGTTTTATTTATATAAGTATGTATTTAAATGAAAAAAAAAATATAAGTAAATATGTCTCGTTGTCTGATTTCTATGACACAAATGCAGCTACTTAACATGGAATGACGGCAATGTGTGTGTTGTTGTAAAATATTTATTATTATTATTACCACTCGCTCGTTATTGCCGGGGCTCATGGAACAGTTAATGTAGTAGGTACCTTACGTACGTCTGTATAAAAAGTCGTGACGTAGTCAGAATGCATCTGATCCTGATAATGTACTTACAATACCTAACTTCAACCCATTTGCTTGCAATGACTGATGAATATAACGATATTCGGTATAACAATTAATCTAAAATGATAAATTCAGTTTAAAATAGAGTAGTAATCATCGTTGTATTATGTGAACATTTATTTATTTTACAGAGGAATGTAGTCGGTTTCCTAAAAATCAATAAAGGTAATCGATAATATGATCAGATTAGAGACGGTGGTTCAATACTTTGTACAATGAGGAGTTTTCTAAAACAAAACTGCAAATGCTTTATTCTATTATCGTTCTTCTTCGGACTCTTCTTAAAGAACACTTCTATTTTTTTATGTCGACATATAGTATAATTAGATATGATGTACTTACCTTCTCCTATAACTCTAGGAAATAAGAAGCCACCATTTTATTTCCTCGGAAAATAATACTATATTTTTTTTATATTTAGCGTAAATTGGATATTTGTCAAATTAATATTCAGGTCCGTAACTTGGTCATGAGAGAGTTTTGAACAAAATTTGTTCATATTGTCCTTTTTTTGGATTGATACGACTTCTGACATTCTCGAAAACATGGAGTTTCTCTAAAAGTTCCCGAGAAAAAGTTGTTCATTGTGAGCAGTACAGCGTAGGTACAGGGTTTCTAAGGCCATTGCTCGCAACTTTTGTGTTGCACCCTTTATTTTTCCTATAGCTTCAGAACTTGCGACAAAAGATTTGAGGAACGAGACATTAAATAAATCCATATTTTGAACCTCCAATGAATCACATATCTCTGATCAAGTAACCTTTGCCACCCTCTAATAGTGTTTGAGTAAAAGAGATAGACTTTGATGAAGTGTCACTTGAGCACTGATTGTTGGTTTAGAATACGTGACATATGTCGGCCCTTTTATACGGAAACATGCGGACATGGACTCATATCACTCTAATGAGAGCTTCCCATATCATCACATGTTCCGTACAAGTCTTAGATCAAATCTCACATTTTAAAAGAATAAAATTGTATTAGAGACTAGCTGTGCCACGCAGTGTTACTCGCATCCTCCCGTTCCCGTTGGAATTTCGGGATAAAAAGTAGCCTATGTTCATTTGGAAAAAGGAGCTTTCTTTTAGTGTAAGAATCATCAAAATCCGTTCAGTAGTTTCGGAGCCTATTCAATACAAACAAATCTTTCCTCTTTATAATATTATTATTTATTAGAGATGTGGAATAATACTGTGTGTCTGTTTTTCATTTCAGTGACGATGGAGAGAACATCGAAGGAGTTTCATATTGTAAATTAGTGAGTAGCCAAGTACTTAAATACGTACTTACTTTCATGCTGTTTGAGTATAAGGATAGGATGGATGCTAGTCGATGAATCAGAGATTTACTTGAGTGGTGTAAAGGGTCGGGTGAATAGAGGTCGCCCCAGAAATACATTACATCGACCAGCTTGGTGATATCCTGGCAGAAGGCGTGAAATGTCCTCGAATTTGGAGATCATGTATGAAAATATGTATGAATGTTGATAAAGCGAAAGGTGTAGGTAGGGTAAAAGGTGTCAGGACCGTGGCAGGTAGAGATCTGTAATTAATGCTTGTACGGTCGGCCAAGAAAATGGTCGATCAGTTTTGATGACATTTCCTGTGTCACTAAAACATCAATAAGGTAGAGTTGGTATATTCTGACAAGTGAACAATGAACCTTAATGTCTAATGACATTCATATGAGTATTGAGTTTCAACCTTAGGGTGGTAGAGCAGATTCTTGGCCGACTGTACAGTATCGCTCTCTAACTTTTAAAAACATATTAACTGTTATTGGAAAGTTCCACGTTATTGTGAGCGTCTGTGTCCAGTGGCCGGGACTTGCAATCGGAAGGTTGCGGGTTTGAGACCGACTGCACTGGACGTGTACCAATGGGACTTTATTCAGATACTATGTACGCAAAACAACGCTCATACGGTGAACGAAAACATCGTGATGACACCCGCTGCCCACTACCAATGAATCCTATAACGACGATGGACTTAACCCCTACCACGATTAGTTAAATACGCTTGGTGAATCGTGGGAATTTGATTAGCAAGTTTTCACCTTTGCCTACTCCGCTTTAGGGATTAAAAGACACACATACATTTCACTGTATTATTTTATGATATTACCGAGAGCGTCTGTGGTCCAGTTGGTCGGATACTTGACTTGTAACCGGGACGTACCGGGTTCGAGTCCGGCTACTGGACGTGTACCAATGGGACTCTTTTTCAGAGCCTATAATACGCAACGCAACGCTCGTACGGTGAAGGACAACATCGTGATGAAACCCGCACACCACAAGGTGTGTGAACCCTATAACGGCGATGGGCTCCCCCCCTGTCACGTTGTGTTAAATACGCTTGGTGAACCGTGGGTATTTGCTTTAGCAAGTGCCTCTGCCTACCCCTCTTTGGGATTAAAGGCGTGAAGTGTATTTATTTTTTTATCAGTTCCGCTACGCCACCACATACGAGCTGCTGCTGCTCTTCCTTGGGCTGGTGTTCGCGAGTGCCAATGGTTTCTTCGTGCCGGTGGGCGTCATCATCTACGGCGAGTTCACGTCGCTGCTCATCGACCGCACCGTGATGACCGGCACCTCGCAGGAGACCATCACCATCAAATGGTTTGGGGGCGGCAAGGTGCTGTGAGTATTTGCTGCCGGTTTTTTTATCTTCTTCTTATATATATAAAAATGAATTGCTGTTCGTTAGTCTGGCTAAAACTAGAGAACGACTGGACGGATTTGGCTATTTTTGGTATTGAATTATTCGCGGGAAAGTTTAAAAGGGTGTATTTCATCTAATACACGGGGTACAAAGGCGAATGCCTGAGTGAATTCCTATGGCAAAACAAATGTTTGCCGGGACAGCTAGTATACATATATATTCATATATATATGAGTGTATATATATGAATATATATATATATACACTTCACGCGTGCCTACCAGAGGGATAAACAGATATTACAGAACTACATTTGTTACGATCCTATTATAGATCATACCCCTTTCGCTTCATACATATTTTCGTACATGATCTCCGGTTTCGAGTAATTTTCACGCCTCCTTCCGCCAGGACGTCACCAATCTGGTTTTCAAACTAAAAAACGAAGGAGGAGTTTGTATATTCGTAAACCGATTTTATGCAGCTTAAATACGTTTCTAACATAAACTGGTTGATATGAGTAAAGCGTATGATCGGGTACTGTGTGATATCTTCCTGTTAAAACTAAATGGTTAAGGCGTAAGAGGTGTTGCATACCAATGGTTCAAAACCGAAATCAAGCAGAAAGAAAAGCAAAAATTGAATATAGATTTAGTGAAGCTAAAGAAAAAAAGGATACGCTCAAATCTATACCTCAAGGAATATCTTTGGGTTTTTTTGTTTTTTTTTCTTGATTTTCATCAATGATTTACCTGAGTCACTAGAAGAACCTGACGATACCTCCTCGTGCAAAACATTGACAATTTGAATATAAAATTGTACCATACATTATCTCTATTAACTTCATGGTAGAAGAACAAAATCTAGAAATGTTCTTTGTAAAAC
Organism: Conopomorpha cramerella; assembly: GCA_012932125.1. Taxonomy (NCBI): domain Eukaryota; kingdom Metazoa; phylum Arthropoda; class Insecta; order Lepidoptera; family Gracillariidae; genus Conopomorpha; species Conopomorpha cramerella. The sequence goes on along the minus strand of SJJU01008638.1, from coordinate 4,403 downwards.
AACAATAATATGGGCAGTCGGATAAATACTCGAAGGATAAATACTGAGTAGAAAGATAAATATAGTCGTTTGCACTGAGTATTTATCCAAAACCTAGGATAAATATTTTTGTAGTCTTGTTTTTATTAATACAACAATTACCATTATATAAACAATAAAGAAAAAAAAAGTATTATAACTAAGCAAGTTTAAAAAAGTCCTAAAAATGTACCTTATAAACACAGTACAAAATACTTTTTATAATTTACAAAAGTTTTTTAATGTTTAGTTTCCACTTAGCCTATTTCGTATTATATTGTTACATATGCAGAGTTTAAAGAAAATGCTTTATTTTATTGTTTATTTAAGCTATTCTTAGGGTATTTGCGATCTCTTACCCTTGGGTGAAAACTGGGAAATGTATGTCCGAGTATATACCCCAAGCTGCGTAAATAATAGAAATCTTGATCTATACTCACTACCTATTCATCACCCCGATAATGTACAGTTGACTACCAGTACACTTGAAAGCATATACAACGTGTAAAGGAATAAGCGTTACAACCGTTCCACACCAGGTGTATCTTTTCGTAAGTATATATACGTGACTATTAAAAAAATATTTAACCAATATTTCAGAAGTGATTATTTTACTTACGAATGCTAGAAATTGGGATTATTTTCTAACTCTATGCCGGTCCCGCCCGGCGCGGGTCTAGGAAATTCGTTGATCTAAGAAAGTACCTACTTAATAGCTGTTAAGAAAGGGCAAGACAAAAAACAAAAAAGTACCAAATCTAAAAAATGTAACCTATGTTATATTGTGCTGAAATTGACTCTACTCCTGCTGCTGAGCATGCAGTCTCATGGTTGCTACGTTTATTCATTTACACGTTGTATAAAAATATAATTGATTAGATAGTAACCTCTTCTGAAAAATACTAACAACTCGTCCCAATGTGTCAGTAACGTGAATAGCACTGATAGTCCTTGACTGTACGTAGGGTGAAAAGAAGGAATATGAAACAAAAATTGAGTCCATTTTTAACCCAGCTTATTGTAAATTCACGCCATAGGATTCCCATTCTTAATGTATAAGTTCCTAGTTCGAGTTTTAATTTATTTCAGTTTCATTATGCAATGCCCTGGCAGGGTTTCATGTTGAAAATGCACCATAAAACACTAACACCTATTGTACACACACGAAGGCAATAAAATTATTTGAATTTGAATACAAATGTGTACATAACGTGAAATTGTCCTAACAATGAAACTTTTGTTACTCTTCATTAGGTACCTAAGTAATACGTGCGAGAACTTGACAAAAGTCTTGGTACATACTTACATTTTTATATTTTTTTTATTTAAATCATTCCATCGTCTTATAGTCTAAATTAATATGTAGTATATGCGTTTTTGTTTCAGGTCAAACGCTTCAATGGAAGAGAATCGTAATGCATTAATAAAAGATGCTCAAGCATTTGGCATTGGTTGCACCGTGTTCTCCGTGCTACAGTTTATAGTGGCAGCCATCAGCGTGGACCTGTTCAACTATGCAGCTCTTAACCAGGTTATATTGTAATGAGGCATTCTATTTTTAATTTAATTTCCTATGTTCTCCAAAGATGACGCTACTGACTACTGATATTCTATGCCGAGCATCAGTCATAGCCTCTTTGACCGAAATTTCACGCAACAACTTCAATCAATATTAAAGAAATGTCACGTAGTCAAAACAGACATCGATGTATGTACGGTCGGCCAAGAAAATGGTCTATCAGTTTCGATGACACTTCCTGTATCACTAAAACATCAATAAGGTAGAGTTGGTATATTGTGACAAGTGAACAATGAACCTTAATGTCTAATGACATTCATATGAGTTTCAACCTTAGGGTGGTAGAGCAGATTCTTGGCCGACTGTACGATGTTTGATTGACAATCGACAGAAATTAGTAATGTCCTCTATAATGTCATAGAGGAAAATGAGTTTTCAAATGCCTCATTGTTATTCTAGTGTTGCCATTCGATAGGCCAATATCGATTATCGATAGATAGCTATCTATTGTACTATCGAGCGGGGTACATATTTAGGATGTTCAACAATCACTATATACCTATACTAGTGAACGCCCCGCGATTTCATTCGCGTAGTTCAGTAGTACCTGCATCCCAAATTTCAAGCGTCTAACTTGAGTCGTTTAGATTTTTCATACAAATTTTTTTTCCCGTTTATTCCCGTTCCCATGGGAGTTTCAGGAATTCCTTTCTTAGTGCACCCCTATGGTACCTAAGCTATGTCCGTACCAAATTTCAAGTGCCTACGTTTAGCCGTTTGAGCTGTGCGTTGATATGTCAGTCAGTCAGTCATTCAGTCAGCTTTTCCTTTTATATATACCTATATTACACTAATCGATTTTTCGGCAACACTAGATTATTCTCACACTAACACGTAACAAGTATAGGTATTTAGTTCAAACCAAATACAACTATCAATACAAAACTGCCGCATTTTTATATAAATGAGACCAAAATATGAAAACATGAAGGTGTGAAACTGTGTAGACGTAATGACATTTTCTGTCCCTTACTGCGTAGATCAATGTATTGTTGTTTTTTTCAAAGTTACAGTTAGGATCCAGAAGTACACTGATTTTCATACATTTCGGTTGAAAATATACAGACACACCAGCACGAAATACGTTGATTCTATATGACTTTTACAGATAGAACGAGTAAAAGAAAAGTTTCTTCGTTCCGTGTTGAGACAAGACCTCGCTTGGTATGACCTCAACACTTCTATGAATTTCGCCACAAAAGTTTCAGAGTGAGTAACTGGCATTATAATTCTACTTGTACTATCGTTCTTTGTCTTTGTTCAAGAAAAAAGTATTGAACGTATAAAAATCATGATGTAATGTTAGCTATATTTAAATGTTTACGTACCTACTATTGTTTGGCTGTTTGGAATTAAAATAATCGGCTCTTTTTGTGCCCTTGCAATGTTCGCGGGTGGTCCAGGAGCTTGGGGACCCAGGATATGATTAGTGTGAAGAAGTTATTCTGAAAACGTTAGTATTTTTCTGGTTCAGTTTCCTCAGCCACATTATGTGCCTTGAGTAGTGTAGACGTTATCTTGCCCCGGTGGCGATGTTAAAACGATAAAACTACCAGAGTACAGTAAACTTGGTGGTCTTTAGAATCATTCGTTTTACCATGTAAGTACATCCAGCAGAGAATCAGAAAAATACGCGCTCTGATGAACTCGCTGTGACTATGGTCAAAATAAAGCCTTTTGATTTTTTTGTATTTTGAGAACTTTCAAAAACTTTTAGGAATAACGTTGGGTTTTTTTCAGTGACATAGAGAAGTACCGCGAAGGTATCGGCGAGAAGGTACCGATGTTGCTCTACCTGGTGACTTCGTTCCTCTTCGCGATTATCATATCCTTCTGCTATGGATGGCTGCTGACTCTCGTCATGCTGGCGTGCACGCCCATTATCATCGCCACCACTGCTCTCGTGGCCAAGGTGTGGTCTCTATCTACCTACAATAATTCCTTACCATCCGGAAATACCCTTTCAAGGCGATGTCTACTGTATATACAGAACCTAGATTCAGTCAGTATGATCTACAAAAACAGTAAACTTCGGCTTAAAAGGGTATTTCAGGTTCACATACATTATTCCATTATTTGGAGTCGGATCCTCCTCATCGCACTAAGACTCACTTCTATGAGACGCTTTCATGTTCTCATTCAAACCATTCATAACTTTTTCGTCTTCGTTTCTACTGCCGTACACAGGCATATTCATCGCCTTTTTGGGCTGTAACTTACATACTTACTTTTACGAGTATTTCAAGAATGCCGCTGCTTTTACTTACTTCTAAAAATTATTAAAATAATGAAATATGTTTCTTTTTTATTAATGACCCATACATCTCACAAAAACCATTAATACGACACGCCACCCCTACACGCGAGACATTTAGCCCCTTTTTACATTCAAGACCAAAACAACTAGACTTGAAATACAAAGAATTTAGACAAAAATATGTAAAACATCAACAAACAAAAGTAGGAAGAGTGAAAGAGTAAGACGGAAAATTTCCTGTCACTGCGTCAGCAGGGTATTGTTGTTGGGTCTAACTTGTGACAGGTTTTGCAGTAAAAATGACAGTTTGCATCCAAAAGTACACTGCGATTGCATACATTTGACGCAAGCAGACTCCTTGCAAGTCTAGTTGAGTTTGTTATGGAGGTGAATATGATAGGATGATACAATTCCAGATACAATCGTCCCTAACGGGGCAAGAGTTGAAGGCGTACAGCGTGGCCGGAGTGATCGCAGAGGAAGTGCTCAGCTCTATTCGAACTGTCGTCGCATTTGGAGGAGAGGAGAAGGAGATTCAAAGGTAAGCTA
>SJJU01008634.1:0-21180 GCA_012932125.1 Conopomorpha cramerella | reverse complement strand
TACGTACAAGAGAATACCAGCTCTGGTTACAGACAAAACTTGTAGCTCTGATGAACACGAACCTCTACACAATTTCCTCTGCAATAGAACGCTAATTGATTTGATGTTCGGTAGGAATTGAAACAATGCGACCGTACAGTCGTGGGAGACTGCAGTTGCTGCTTTTTTATTGTGAAAAATGAAAGAAAGAAAAAATACATTCAAAAGAAACATTTAAGTATAACTATCGTGTGACTAAAGGTGTGTTGAGGAACTAGTTTACAGTTCACTATAGATAGAGTCGTACGTACATAACATCGTCGTGCAGGTACAAACTCTTAAATCGGTGGCACTGTGATAGGTTCCCATTTGAACTCTTACATGTGTCTACCAATATTCCTAAACAACAAAACAGTACGACACTTAAGACACGTAGTTAACTTGGCGTATATTATTATCTAAGTACGTCCGAATAGCAGTACACCTAACGGTTTTTTTATCATTAGAACAAGCATTTGACCACCATCCTGCCTGATGTTAAGCAGCGATATGGTCTACGAGAACACTTGTTGATTAGGTACCTATTCACCCGCGACTCGAAGACATTCAGACTACAACATGACAGATAAAGTAATATGTACTTTTATTTGTAATTGTTAGTGAAATCTCTTGCCGTGCGTCCGGTACTTTGGTTACACAGTTGGTGTTTGCCGTTGGCTTAATGTACTATGGATGAAAGTAAAAGTTGTACGTTATATTTTCATTGTAGACTGTTTCCAGGTGGTTCGTAGATGTTGGTCTTTGTAGTTGCTTTTCTAAAAAATGCCTTACGGTTCAGTTAAGAAAGTTGTCTATCAGTTTTGGTGACATTTCCTGTGTCACTGAAACATCAATAAGGTACAGTTGTCATATTGTTGCAGGTAAAAAATGAACCTTAACGCCTAGTGACATTCATTTATGATTTTCAACCTAAGGCGGGTAGACCTGATTCTTGGTCGACGGTACGATTCGTGTTGACTGAGAGAGATTTGTAGAAAAATAATAATCTTAAATCTATCTGTTATATAAAAATCAAAGCCACTTTTCGTTGTAATGTTTATAACTCCGGAACGGGTGGACCGATTTCGCTAATTCTTCCTTTGTTGTGCTTATTAATGACAACAGAAGGTTCTTATGAAAGAAAAATTGACATCCACTGCACGGCACAGGTCACCCTGGAGGTTATACTAATTTTATATTCATATTAATAGTTAAGACAGGACAACGTCCGTCGAGTCCACTAGTTACCATATTCAATACCATAGTAGTACCATACAATTTTCGAGGGTCATTTTTCATTTTATTTTGTTTTCGACTTTATAGCAGGCGAATAGAGTTGAAAGTCTGTTAGGCAGATTTGCGTCAGCGACTCTGGGAGATATTCAGTGTCTACAAGCGATTAGATTACGAACTAACCAATAATGCTTGTACTGTTTATATCTAGGCCTCCATTTTTAGACTAGAAGTGATTTTATCATTATTACTATTACTACATAATATAATAACAAAGTCGTCTCCGGCTGTCTGCCCCTATCTATGCTTAGATCTTTAACCCTTAATCAGTCAAGGTTAGGTGTGTTTCTGTTGGATTTTGTACGCTATCGAAGTTTGTTATTCTAATTACCGACTCCATTACATAATCCCGGGTGATGTTTCTCGTACATTCTAGCTTTTAAGTACAATTTGAAATTATTGTTTAATGTTTAAATAGGTATGTGTGGGTCTTGTAGTGTTACCTTATGTGATTATTCTCTGATAACTTCTCTGAGATCTTCAGATAATTAAAGTGAAAACATTCAATAAGGTTCAAAGTATGTGTTGGTCAAGTGGCTATATACTGGCCTTTGTTTGATTAAAGGTTAAAAATAGGTTTTCTTAATAGATTGAGTGATTCCTGGTGGATAATACACGCATAAACATAGAAGAGAAGTACTATCAACATTGTACTCGTGTGAAGCCGGGGTTGACCGCTAGTCATGCGTACAAAAAAAAGTAGTAGTTCGGGCCACGAAGTGTATGCATGTATCTCAGAAATAGATGATATAACATTCACACAAATAATACAAAACAATAGATACACCAGCGTACGTGAGTTTCCTTAATAAATAAAATTGAAGACACTGACGTTTACGGACACGCAAGAAGAAACCCTACAAAACAATACGAGAGACGAGTGTAAAAATCATTGCCAAGGTTACTTGGGCTAATTATTACGTTCTACAACGCTGTGAAGCTGTTCCGCGCTGACGTAGCAAAGTCCCGACGCACTGTGAGCCGTTTCTCTATAATAAACACTACCAAATACAAGCTCAGCTGTGCAATGTTTACTTTCACGAGCGTGTTTTCACGGCGGTACGTCAATGGGCTGAATGAATGGTCACAGAAACGCACACACTCACACATACACGCACACACACGCGTACGTGTCACGCAGGCGAGAGATGCGTTTTGTAAGTGCTTTGTTTAATTAAAAATGTGGTAATGGAGATGTGGTAGCAATGAAAATGAAGATCACAGTATGCGAAAGATATGTCTAACTTGTGATAGGTACATAAGAGAGAGTTAATAAAGTATTTGATGCCAAAGCTTTAAACACAACATGGGAATTACCAGATGCTCGCTATTTATTTAACTAGGTGACCCGGGAAATGTTTTTTTTCTTCTTTTTTTTATTAACAGCGTAACCCTGCTATTATGCGTGTAAACCTTCCTCAAGTATGATCACTATCTATTAAAATAAACCGCACCAAAATCCGTTGCGCAGTTTTAAAGATCTAAGCATACATAGGGACAGACAGCGGGATGTGACTTTGTTAATGGAATAGGTTGGTTTAACTGTCAAAATTACTGGCTAAATGTGTCTTATAAGGGCGTTTATAACAGGAAAGCCGATAACCAGCGCTGACTGTGAATTCTATTGATTTACTGATATGTAAATATCGAATCGTAAATCACAGGGCGTCAAGACAAAGCAGCAATTTAGATTTTTTGTCGGTTTAATGTATCCGACCAGCGCTGTATACTTCTTTCCTTTCTGTATACGCCCTAAGACTTTATCGACCGCCTTAGTTATTATGAACTCGAGTCTTGTATGTAGATACATATTAAATATACAACTTTGTGAGTTTACTAAAAGTAATTGCATAATGTAGTTTAAACAAATTATATTTTAGCATTTAAAATGTACAATGAAACTAGTTTTTTTTTTGTAGGTATGTAAATGCTTGTTATTAACATGTTTTTCTTGTTGCTTGAAGCAAAGTTATTTGCTTATGCATATTTAAATGGCATTTTTGTTTATGATAATGTATGTGTGATTATGGGTTGATTAATTCAACATTGCTTTAGTGATGTTCAATGAACTCTATCGATAATTACGAAAATATGTGCTAACCATTGAATATCTAGGGATTTCATATAATTCAACTAAGTGACCCGGCAAACGTTGTTTTGTCAATATACATTATTACCAGCATTTCTCAGCGATTATATCCATGTTTTATACATATAAACCTTCCTCAAGAATGACTATGTGCTGAAGAAAAGCGCATCAGATTCCGTTTGCGTAGTTGTAAAGGTCTAAGCATACACAGAGACACAGTGGCTTTGTTTTATACTTACATAAAATTCCTTCATATTGTGTAGAGTAACTTGCCGGAGCGCAAAGTGCTATGTATACAGATTTCATTATCGATAAATGCACACTTATCGTTAATTACAACGTTTCGTACAATGCGGCAATGTGACTCGGTATATCAGTTAGAAGATCAAGTTCCGTTTCAATTTATTTGAGTTTTATTTCAGATATCCATGTCCTACAATATAATACGTAAACTCATTAAAGACATGACGTGTCTTTCTAGGCGTACAGTTGTGGTTCAGATGAACAATTAGCCCGTCTAATCTATACATAGTATAAAACGAAGTCGCTTCCCGCTGTCTGTCCCTAGATCTTTAATACTGCACAACAGATTTCGGTGCGGTTTTCTTTTATAGATAGAGTGATTATTCATGAAGGTTTATATGTATACGTGATACATTATAGTAGGGAAACACATACATACATGCATATCATAGCACCGACCGTTAATAATGTATATTGGGAAAACAGTTTGCCGGCTCAGCTAGTAGATAAATAAAGGCGATATTTTATTCCGAAATTCACATGGAAATGTATTTCTTTCATGGAGATCAACTCCAAAAATAATACGTCCCAGGTTGCTTCGAATTGATGCCATTGCACTGATCAGCAGTGGCGTGCACACCATATAGGCAAAAAGACACTGCCTACCTTAGTATTTTGGTTACTCGATCTAATAATAGAGTTATTGCTAGATCCTTTTTTGTTGTACTCACGACATAGGCTAACGAAGGTTCTGTGTTTTGTGAATTAGTAGATAGGTAGGTGTTTCGTAAAGACAAGTTACCTATACACTATACATAGGTGTCAATCCTTACTGCCTACCTTGTCGTAAAAGCCAGTGCACGCCACTGCTGATCAGGCATATCACTATCACATAGATAGGTTAGTTATGTTAATGGATATTTTTAATGAACAAAACCCTCCTCCATTCCAGGTGCGCTACCGCGAGAGAATAACCATCCTGCGCGGCAATCACGAGTCCCGTCAGATCACTCAAGTGTACGGCTTCTACGACGAGTGCCTCCGCAAGTACGGCAACGCCTCCGTATGGAAACACTTCACGGACCTATTCGACTTCCTGCCGCTGACCGCGCTCGTCGACGGCCAGATCTTCTGCCTGCACGGCGGACTGAGTCCCAGCATCGACACCCTGGACCATATAAGAGCGTTGGACCGCCTCCAGGAGGTCCCGCACGAAGGGCCCATGTGCGACCTGCTCTGGAGTGACCCCGATGATAGGTATGTAGCACACGTTTCTTAATTTGGATATGCAAGTAAACTGTGTTTCCGGCGCAGTACAGTCTGAAGGTCTGCAAGTCGCGGGTGAATAGGTACCTTCTGAACGAGTGTGCTCCATCGTAGACCACATCGCTGCTTAACGTCAGGCAGGATGGTGATCAAACGCTTGATCATAGTGATTAAAAAAAAAAAGTCCCATCTGGGGCAGCGATACTGTCTGTACCATCCTATCTGGTGTTTCACATCGGTACTATGCAACATGATTATAAGCTCATCTCTCTGTTAACCGGTCTCGGAGGTGGGGACCGAATACGGAACCGTCCGTCTTAAGAGTCAGGCAGTGGCGTGCACACCATATAGGCAAAAAGACACTGCCTACCTTTGTATTTTGGCTTCCCGACCTAATAATAGAGTTATTGCTAGATCCTTTTTTGTTGTGTTCACGACATAGGCTAAAGAAGGTCCTGTGTTTTGTGGGTGAGTAGATAGGTAGGTATCTATATTTCGTAAAGACAAGTTACCTATACATAGGTGTCAATCCTTTGGGATTACTACCTACCTTGTCGTAAAAGCCAGTGCACGCCACTGGAATCAGGTTCCCTAATTATAAGTCCATCAAAACAGGCAAAAGCATGTAGATCGATCGTCAAAGGTCTATTTTATTTACAAAAATATAGTTTACTGATATGCACACGTAGGTTATAGGAATATTATAATTGGTTTAGTGAATCAGTACCTCTATATCGAGACACGTATATACACGTATGTACGTAACTGCACAAATCTAGAATATTTCAACTGCACAATTAAATAAAACTATATTCTAATGACGCACTCCTGTGAATCAGCGGCTTAGTCGTAACACGATTGTTCAAGACATTGCACCATGTTATGGATCGTGTCACATGTCTAATAAATATAAAAAATGTTTTGACTTTAAGGTCCTCGGTTAGGAATATTTTTGTTTTGTGGGCTAGACTAGTTGATGACATAGTTCTGAAGAACAGAACTTCGTATGTCTCATAGTTTCAGACTTTCCCATACTGACCGATGTAAAATGATCCACCCTGCATAATCATTAAAGAACATTATAAACCACGTTTTGTCTCTTGGCACGACTCTTGCCAGACCATGTTACGCACGACGAGAGCACTCTGACTAATTCTATTGTAACGCAACACCGATGTCTCAATGTTTAGATTTTATGCCAAAACAACGATGCCATACCAAATCCGTGGACAGTGAGTGATGTCAGTATTTGGCTTGGTTTTGGTCTAATTTAGAGATTTTATAAGTAGGTATACGTGTTTATTAGCAAAGGACTTTTGCCAATTATTTCCCGGTTTGTTTACCTTTATATGTGGGTAATATTATCCCATGCTGATTGATTTATTTACTATGTTTTTAGTTAAAAAAAAGAACAATAAGGCTTACAGTTAATTTCCAAATGGCGCTTATTGATAGTTTTCTGAAAAATAACAAAATCATATATATAGGTTTTATTTCTGTGCACTTCCTTTTCTCATAATGTAACTTTTATGTATCTGACAAATGTAAATAAATCAATATCAGTCGAAGCTCATAACCGCTCAAAACCACTTTGATAACAAGCAAACATAGACAAAACCACTATGTGCTAGAAATCTGTACTAGCTGAGTCGTCCACGTGTATTCACTTCTGTTGCGCCACCTCATACCACTTTTCTACAATCACGTAGTTACATATCGTGCTCTGGCATTGCAGAGACAAACCGTATGCATAGCAATCCATACGGTTTAAGAGTAACCGGTTTCGTTATTTCATTGTGGTTGTTTGTAAAACAGCGATGAACATTTCCTCGTACTACGAGAGAGTACCAGAGATTTTGGAGAGAGAGAGAGAGAAGTTTATTTGCACTAAAAAACAAGAAGAAACACAGTGATCGATAAATAAAACCAATATTTAAAACACAGAAATTGAAAAGAAAACAGTAACAAAGATAAACACAGATTGAAACACAAAACATTAAAAATAACAATATATACAAAAACACAGAAATAAAAAGAAATTAAATAACACCGAGTAACTAGAAACATTATTAGTTTTTGGCTACAAAAAGGCAGCTGACTCAGCATTATGCTGGGGTTTGCACTCACAGCACTGATTTTCAGCCAGTGCCAGAAGTGACCCACGATGTGTCCAATTTGGCCACCTGGTGGTGATTGCGGAACAATATTTTGGCAAAGACTTTTTACTATACGAAAAACGATATTCAAATGCTTCCAGAATCTTGGAGAAGTGGAGACTCTACACATTAAAATTCTAATAATTATACCTCTAGGAAATAGGCGTGGTGCATATACATAATTACCTATTAGTGTTGGGTATACTTACCAAATGGTTTCCTGTTTAGTCATAGTGATATCGCGCGGAATCGTTTTATTTTCCCTATTCGTACTATGCGCGTAGTTTGAATAATAAAAATAGGTGACTCGATGTTGTTTCTCTAGCGTTTGAACTCAACTTTGACTTATAATAAAAAGACCTATAGAAGCAATAAGGTCTTGGATCATCTAGATATTTAGTTTCTCTATCGGAGTCTGTGTTTCCTGCGCAGTACAGTCTGAAGGTCTAAGTACCTAATGAACAAGTGTGCTCCATCGTAGACCACATCGCTGCTTAACATCAGGCAGGATGGTGGTCAAACGCTTGTTCATAGTGATAAAAAAAATGAAGGGGAAAAGGAGACATGATATGTTTTTATTGTAGATTGTATTAATCAACTGCAAAACGTAATAGGTACAATTATATAACTTACTCGGTGCCCGTGGGCATTTCGGGATATAATTATTTATTTATTTAATACTTTATTGCATCAAAACTACAAAGGGTGGACTTAATACTTAACTATTCTCTATCAGTCAATCTCATATCATGGGCAACATCAGGGTAATGTACCATTCGAACGGTGAAAGAATTATCTAAATCCGTCCAATAGTTTTTGAGTTCTTCCTAACAAACATACAAATATTTCCCCTTTGCAATATTAGAATAGATGAATAATTAAATATTTTATTATATCTATTACCATAGAATTGCACATAATTGACATAAAGTATAATAAACATGTAATTAAAACGTGTGTCCCTGGATAGTAAATGAATAAATATTTTACAACACACATTACCATCATCCCGTGTTATGTAGCTAAAGCACTTGTTTTATGGAAATCAAACAACGAAATATACTTAAAACATTTCTTTTAATACATACTTATAGATTACTTATATACTTATATAAATAAAACGCAGACACTTCGAACAAGTACTTAAATGATGATTACCTAAGGCCGATGTTGATGATGCAGGAGACGTCCGTGGGCTGACATGAACCTGATGATGTATTAAAAGAAATGTTACAGTATCACAGTCGGTTTGATTGTACATAAACACAGTATTGTAGTACATTTAGCAGTATTGTGAGATCGGAACCTTGTCCTAGTTGGCCGGTTTTATCTGTTGTGCTCGATATTTACAACTCGCGTACAACGATCGTAGGTACTGTATATTGTACTATATTAACTCTTTGAAGTGAGTTAATTGCATTTTTATTTATTTATTTACATTTGTCACATATATACAAATTACATTACATTTGAACAACACTATAAAAAAAAAACCATTAAAAATAACAAATAGATAGAAGATAGACGAGTTGGACGTGGCAAATGCAAAAGGGCTCTGATTCAGCATGTGCTGGGAATGATGTGGATACGCACAGCGTTCCCAGCGCTGATCTTACATCAGTACCCGTGACATGCTTTGAGGTGTAAAATAAATAAAATATTGTAATTGTTATGTCATTGGATATTGTAGTAAATAATTAAATAAAGTATGTCATATAATATAAATTTTTAATTAGTTGACTTACAGCCTTTAGTCGACATTGTTTGTACGTGTACCTATGTTAGTCCTGGGTTCTCTATGCTTTCCTTATGTAGTTGCATATTTACGTAAAAGTCTATGTAAAGTACTAGAGTACGAGATAAAAGACAAGACAAGACATTTATTTTCTCTGACAAGCACAAATTACACACACATAAAAAGAAAACAATATATAATAAAATACACAATTACAAATGAATAGCCACGGTGTGGAGGTAGTAGCGTTTTACCATTGATAATCTATATCTTCTCACCGTTCTGCGGTCTAACACGCCTTTTGGTATGCCTGTCGCTGGTTAAATAAAAAAAATAAAAAAACACGGGAGTGCTGGGATGGAACAAGCGACCTTTTCAACATGTTAGGCATAACGACGTTTTTCGTGACAACCCAGGTCTCCGCATGAAGGGTGTACGCTTTCCAGGAAACTTTTGTGATATCTTTATGAGCTGAGCTTGCAGCGCATAGCTCAAACGTGAAGATCACAGGTTTGCCGGTGTCTGTGTTTCCTGCGCAGTATAGTCTGAAGGTGTTCAAGTCGCTGGTGAATAGGTACCTAATGAACGAGTGTGCTCCATCGTAGACCACATCGCTGCTTAACATCAGGCAGGATGGTGGTCAAACGCTTGTTCATAGTGATAAAAAAAAATTACGCCTGTCTACTATTGCACCAGACAATTAATTGTACGGGTGTATACCACTATATCCTTTTTCCATTCCAATTTGCTAGACGTAACCATAACAATAACAATGGAAATATGAATTAGTGGGACACAATTGTACCACCATGACACATCTTTACCTAATATGTGTTGAAATAGTAGGGATAGTATTTAAACGTACATCAAAAAAGTCTAACCTAACCTAACTAAAATAATAAACTGTACATCAATATTACTAACTTGCACACCTAATTGCCATTCTGATGATAACTTTGGGTTTTTAGGTGTGCAAGTTAGTAATTTTGATGTACAGTTTATTATTTTCCTAATAGTAGTATCATGTATAACTAAAGTGACGATTATTAACATCCACAGAGGCGGATGGGGCATATCTCCTCGCGGCGCGGGCTACACGTTCGGGCAGGACATCTCGGAGACGTTCAACCACAGCAACGGGCTGACGCTGGTGTCGCGCGCTCACCAGCTCGTCATGGAGGGCTACAACTGGTGCCACGACCGCAACGTCGTCACTATATTCTCAGCACCTAACTATTGCTACAGGTAAACGATTGTTGTTATTCATTATTAGCGTTAGTTAAAACTTTATTTTTACTCTTTGCATGTGGTAAAAAAAAAATACACTTCACGCCTTTTAATCCCAAAGCGGGGTAGGCAGAGGCACTTGCTAAAGCAAATATGCCCACAGTTCACCATGCGTATTTAACCCAACGTGACAGGGGGTGAGCGCATCGCCGTTATAGGGTTCACACACCTTGTGGTGTGCGGGTTTCATCACGATGTTGTCCTTCACCGTACGAGCGTTGCGTTGCGTACATAGGCTCTGAAAAAGAGTCCTATTGGTACACGTCCAGTAGTTGCATGTGGTGTTCACCTATAATTAGTCGTACATTTTAATTTATGTTTACTTTTTTTTTGTAACATCATTTTATCTATGTAAGCATAAATGTAACCTCTGTTGGTGATCCAAATAAATAAATAGCAGAATAAAGACGTAGTGACCAAGATTGAAAAGGGCATGCTTCGGTGGTTTGGGCATATGGAGAGAATGGATGAAAGTCGATTGACGAAAGTGATTTATATGGGTGATGTAATGGGCCGGGTGAGTAGAGGTCGCCCCAGAAGGACATATACAGACCAGATTTGTGATGTCCTGGCCGAAGGTGGCGTGAAAAGTACTCGAAACCGGAGGTTATGTATGAAAAGATGTATGAATGTAGATGAAGCGAAAGGGGTATGTCAGGACCGTGACTAATGGAGATCTGTAGTCTCTGCCTACCCCTCTGGGAGACAGGCGTAAAGTGTATGTATGTATGTATGAAAGTAGATGAAGCGAAAGGGGTATGTCAGGATCGTGACAAATGGAGATCTGTAGTCTCTGCCTACCCCTCTGGGCAGCCACAGGCGAGAAGTGCATGTATGTATGTAAACGATTGTTCTTATTCATTATTAGCATTTGGAATTTATATTGCCTTGGCCTCGCACGAGTGCACAGTTCTCTCCGTGGTATTCGTAAAGTTTGAACAGCGCCAGTGAACTGCTTGTGAAGGTCCCAAAGGCTGGTCAAATGTACGCCAAATACGTACAAACTGGTTTACGCCGATACACTGCCAACTAGTTACTCAAAAATGTTTATCTGTTATATTGCGCACATAAGTCATCCTTTCGAATCACTTATCTATACAACGTGTAATCGAATAAACGTAGCAACCATGAAACTGCATACTCAGTACCAGTAGTTGAGTCCATTTCGATATAATAAAATATAGGTTTATATTTTTGAGATTTAGTATTTATTTGTCTTGCCCTGTCTTATTTTTATTTGTCTAGCTATTATGTAGTTACCTACTGTTCGTAGGTCAACAAACCCATACCGCGCCGCCCTCCACCCGCGCGAAACCGTATCCAGTAAAACATCACCTTGATTCAAAACGTATACCGATGATGCCAAAAAGAAGCAATAATTTTCTATCTTTCTTCAAAACAATAAGAATAAAAGAGACACAAGTGTGAGATTTTCTGATTTGCCGAAACTAGCATGCAATCGGGCGTGGGGTGGGCGGGTCAGGGGGGAAGGGGTAGGCGTGCGCCATTGCCCCTGACCCAATTAGTCGAGCGGCGCGTGCACATGCAGGTGGATGTCCTCTTTTTTCAGCATCGTTTCCGCGCGCGTGAGTGACTGAAAATGGCGTATCGCTACTCCAACGTACAATATTGTGAGATGGTGCGTGTTTTAGCTCGATGTGGTGACAATGTTAGTCAAGCAGTGCGAGTGTACCGAGACGAGTTTGGCATATCAATATCCCGTACGACAATGTTGTCCGCTACGCAAAGGCTCAGAGACTTTGGCATGTTTAGGATACCGGTAGCACTGGATGCTGGTATAAAACGTTCACGGCTGTGTCTAGCAAAACGCAGTAGACATTTCGAAGCCTCTTTGCCACAGGCACCGAACTGAACTTCGTAACGCAGTAATGGGTGAGTTTATCGATTAATGTAATTTACAAAGTAAATACCTAAAGAAATTAAATTGTTCAAAATACGGGAGTTATGGACTATTCATTTACTGAGAACTAAATAATTCGCAAAATTACTAGTCATCTCCGCTAAAGTAAGTAGGTAGGTAAAGCAGAAATGTAGGTATCTACATACCTACCTACTTACTTCATTTAAATGAATGTCAAATTTGCCAAATTGTAAATTACAAAGTCAGAGTCAAAGATTTTTAGGTATGTAGTTAGGTAAATCGGTAAAATATCTGAGCCTACCTAGTTGTATGTAACCTGTCTCAAGCGCGCGCGTCGCGTCGGTTGAACTCCGCGCGAGGAGCGTCGTCGTAGCGTTACAAAGTAATAAGAATTGTCAGTATTTACGAATAAAATATTTACTTCTTAAAAAAGGGTGAAATATTTTTTTTATATTCACGTTTGTACTACTTGCGGAAAAATACAGCTGATGTGCAACGGTTGTAACGTTTATTCATTTACACGTTGTATATAAAAGAAAGTCGTGTTAGTTACACCACTTATAACTTAATAACGGCCGAACCGATTAGGCTGAAAATTGGTGAGGAGGTAGCTTAAGACCAGGAGAGGAACATAGGATACTTTTTACCCCGATCCGGTTGGTCGCGTCGCTATATAGATGTTATAGTTTGTATGAAATACTGAAATTACGCGAATGAAATCGCGGGGCGTCCACTAGTATCTACTAAAACAAACAGCATCATATTCCGCTGCGTAATGCAAGTTTGACCGGTGGAAACTTACGTCAGATTCTTCTAAATTGTATGACGAACATTTACTATGTGTTTGTAATCCTTAAATATGCACTATAATCACGAAGAGTCGTGTATGAGTCACTGACTTGTCAATACATAGTATAAAACAAAGTCCCCTCCCGCTGTTTGCCTGTATGTATGCTTTAGATCTTTAAAAGTACCCAACGGATTTTGATTCGAGTTTCCTTAGTAGATAGAGTGATTCTTAAGAAAGGTTTGTATGTATAATACATGCATATAACAGTAGATAAACACTGTTAATAATCTATATTCGGAAAACTACGTCTGTCGGGCCAACTAGTTTAGTCAACAAAGACTAAGGAATTTACCGATACTCAAGACCTAAAAGTCGTAGGTGTAAATAGGTTTGTTTTGAGGAAACATCTGTAAATAAAGAATTCGCTATTGAATATGATTGTTGTTATAATTGATGTCTCATAACAAGAAAGGACTTTGAGCGCGTGTTTGTTAGTCGTTCCTATTGACTTCTATTTGTTATAATCAGGCCCGTTAGAATAGGCAGTAAGCTACACTGATCAATACATAGTATAAAACAAAGTCGCCTCCTAGTGTCTGTCAGTATAAGTTGCAATGCGTTTATTGGTGAGGGGACTAGTTTTCGAGGGTTAGTATTCATTTTATTTTCGATTCTATAGCATGAGAATAGAGTTGAAAGTATGTTAGGCAGATTTCAGCGACTCGGGGATATATTCCGTGTCTACAAGTGGTTAGATTACGGACTATCCAATAATGCTTGTTTTATTTAAATCTAGGTTATTCTTATACTAGAAGTAATTTTATCATTACTGTTCAATATAAAACAAAGTCGCCTCCCGCTGTCTGACTCTATGTATGCATAGATCTTTAAAAGTACTCAACGAATTTTGATGCGGTTTTCTTTGGTAGACAGAGTGATTCTTGAGAAATGTATAATAGTGAAACACTCTGAATATTGATTAAATTTGCCGGCTCAGACTGTTGAAAATAAATTCAAATTCTTTGCATTTAGAACAGCAGCTCTCGGTTATTGCTAAAGGCACGCGATGATAACTTATTCTTTCAGTTTTAATAGCGTTAATTATAAATGAGTCATCTTACTCTATTCTTGTTAATAATTTATTTGATTTTAGCCGACAGCAAGTCGAATTATAGCAAATTAAACATTATTAGTTATGCAAAACAATACAATTCAGGTCACCGGCCACGAGTGGCGGTTTCTCCTTACTAGCCGATAGCTGGAGTCGGCCTTAGTTAAAAGTTAATACGTAAAATAACGTAATTAAAAATTTGCATTTCGACAAATATTGTAATATTGATTTTTAGAAGTAAATTGTAAAATACACTTATTAAAATAGCTGTTTTTGCTTTTTCAATTAGATTTTTTGTTCCACAATTACGACATGATAAAATTGTTTGCTGATCACACCTTTTCGACAATCTGGTTTCTATCTATCTGAGATTCTAAAGTTCCTTTTCCATCAGTACTTAATGCTTAAATTGTTGGCCGCAGAAGGGCCAAGAAGCAAGGCACAAGACTCGAGAAGTTTTAAGCCCTGTATGACCTAAATAGCCAGTGTCAAAAAGAGACAAAATATGCGATTTTTCGTTTCAGAATATTGGCCTATGAGTCAATATCTTGTGACATAAATCTTGTCTGTCGATGTTACACGTGCATTCGCATCACTTTCGTAATGTTTATTCTTAGTTTAAGTTGAACATATTATTTATGAAGAGTATTAAATATAAATGTTTGTGTGATTGTTTCAGATGTGGTAATCAAGCCGCCATAATGGAACTGGATGACGCGTTGAAATATTCATTGTGAGTATTTGCCGCAATATCGATTGTTTTTATTCAATTGTACTTTGTTTTTTATATATATGCCAGCCGACTTAGGCAGACTTTAGACGATACGTTTTGATCTCAGTTTTACCACAGTCATGATTGTGATTGACGGATTTCCTCGTCGATTCTATCGTCTAATATAGATGTGTGAATGATGTTTGAATTAGTATTAGTAGTCATTCCATAAACCATGACTGATGGAATTGAATGACGCTTGCATGAGCGTCTAATGTCTGCCTTATAGTAAGTGAAAATATTACACATATTACAAAATATTGCAAATACAGTTAGTAAATTTTTCTCTGTAGGTCTTGTATGTACATAAATAGAAAAAAAACTTCTTAAAATAAAAAACCAACAAACCAAGTTACAACAACAATGTATATACAACTTTATCGGAATGATAACTAGTGTAAAATTATGACTGAAGTCTAATATTACTTACTGCAATTGATGTTTTGTACTTCGCTCCTCAAATTTCCATGGAGAACTTTTTCGACATAGAAAATATTTATTAGTAATTTTACCCGAGTGTTTAGAAAGGTGTGTCTATGTCTTTGTTCCTAACATTGTGTATTTACGGAATGAGTACTAGCAAAGCGATGACTTGAAGTCTAAAATCACTTGATGTAATCGATGGAAACTCCTCTTTGTCAAATTTCCATTCACATACTTTTTTGACCGTAGAAATGTTTATTACTTAATTAGCCTAGTAGTTAGAGAGGTGTGTCTATAGGGTTCAAAACATTAACAGAATGAATACTAGCGCGAAGTGATCACCTTTCACTCTAAAATTGTATAATAGATGTCGTTAGTCAAATTCCCATGCCCAACTTTTTTGACTGTAGATGTATGTTTCTTAGTAATTTTACCGTGTGGTTAAAGAAAGTTTAGAGAGTATGTCTATATATATCTCTTCATAGCATTGTATATTTACGGAATGATTACTAGCGCAAAGTGATCACCACTCTTCAAGTCTAAAATTGCTTAATAGATGTTCTGTCTTTAGTCTAATTTCCGTGCATAACTTTTTTGACTGTAGTTATAGATAGTAGCTGTAGTTAGATAGTGTGTCTGTATATACTAAATTCTTTATTGAATTTCACAATGTTAAGGTGGAACATTAGTACAGACTATAGGAGGTACAATATATCGCACCTACGGTGCTATAACGTCACTTCTGTAGCAGATGTCATTTTGCAGTAGAAGTTTTTTAAGAAGTTTAAAAATTAAAAATCCTATAATATGAAATAGCTTTTCTCTATTAAAGAAAAGTACTTGTCAATAATTTACGCGGAAACAAGTGAAAGTACCCCACCAAGTATAGAGCTACATCAGGCATGTTTTCTGATATTTAGTTCAATTACGCCTAAAAATGCATAAGTGACGTTATTGCTCCTTAGGTGCGATATGTACTATATCTCTTCACAGCATTGTATATTTACGGAATGATTACTAGCGCAAAGTGATGACACAAAGTCTTAAATTGCTTAACGCAATAGACGCACTGTAACTTGCTCGTCAAGTTCACATGGATAGAGACAACCGTTATGACCGTAGACAAAAAGGTATCTTTGTAAATTTAGCTGACTTAGTACAGTGTAATAATATATATGTGTGTGTGTCCGGGGCAGCCTGCAGTTCGACCCGGCGCCGCGGCGCGGGGAGCCGCACGTCACGCGCCGCACGCCGGACTACTTCATGTAGACGCCTGTGAGTATCTGCATCTATATCCTACTTAACCATTTAACCCTTAACCAGACAAGGTTAGGTGTGTTTCTGATGGATTTTGGACTCTATTGACGTTTGTAAACCGATTCCATCACATCAATCCGGGCGATGTTTATCATAAAATCTAGCTTTTAAGTACAATGTGAAATTATTGTTCAGTGTTTAAATAGGTATGTGTCCTTTAGTGTGTACATACCTTATTTGATTATTCTCTGATAACATCTCTGAAATCTTTAAATTATTCCAGTGAAGATATTCAATAAGGTTCAAAGTATGTGTTGGTCAAGTGGCAATATACTAGCCTTTGCTCGATTAAGGGTTAACAGGCAGAAGGTTTGTCTGTAATTAATTGATTTTAGACATTATTTTAACGGACTACGGTTCAAATTTAAGTGGGATCTCTGCCTGGTTAAGGGTTAAACTGCGTGTAAAAGAACTCCGAGCAATGGTCTCGGAAACGTTGTTGGGCTCGTCACTATGAACAACTTTTACTATGGCGACAATGTAGGGAAATGAAAATTTTTTTTAATCCCCATACAGAATGTCGGTTCCCGAGGCAAAAAATGTCTATTATGTATGGAGATAAAAAAATTGCTTTCCCCCGCATTGTTGGCATAGTAAATGTTTGTTACATAATACAGCTTATACATCTGAGTAGAGTATATTTTATCCCGATTTTTTCACGGAAAGGGGATGGATGGGGAGGATAAACCGCAGGTAACAATGCCTGGTTCTTGTATAAAATATTTTATCTTCTATCTTGGGTAGATAATTGACAATATACGAAGAAGTTTTTTTTTTTTTTTTTTTAAATACGAAGAATTGTGTTTTCAAAGTTTATTTCAATACTTGTTTAATCCAGTGTATGTATGATAGGTTCATGTTATTATCTCACAGAGAGCATATACAACTCAATATTTATATTTCCCGTACATGGATGAGGCTTCGTAGCATTTTAATGGGGAATTTTCTTTGACGTTTTTCTGAGAGATTTTCGGGCGGAGAACTGTCATTAGTGTCAAACTTTGTTTGGAAATTATGACAGTAATGACAGTGCTTATAAATTAAACGCACTGTTCCTTCGAGACAGACTGACAAAGCACAAGCTTTTATTTCTTAAAACACACTCCTTCATTCATTCATCGTTTATAACCACAGACAATAGATGGAGCCACTGTCATTTCGATAATAATCAACAGTTCTCCGCCTGAAAATCTCTCAGAAAAACGTCAAAGAAAATTCCCCATTATATAATAATAGCATATTTATGTATGTAACTTGTGAATATGAAATACCGACTACATGGTTTGTTTGTTTATTGCAGCGAGCCCGGCCCGACACTGCGGGTGAACTAGCAACTACGACACACATCTTCACAGTTTGGCCGACGACGACGACAAGCGACGCTTTCCTTGTAAATTCGCCAACGAAAATACAGGCAAAGCTGCACTGCCGACTTGAAACAGTTACAATAATAGTTTGTTCCATACGTCGCATGTCACCTTAGCGGCGATTTGTAACTCCCCCTTCCCTCTATACTGTATTCTAATAGCATGTTGTGGGTGTAAAGAGTACCGATTGGTCGCTTGTGCTTTATGTATTATGAATGAATGAGGAAATGATCTGCGTGAGCTAGTCTTTAATGTGTTCTTTTTGATACCTTGACCTTAAATGCATATTGAACCTTGCTATATTATTTTCTGGGTCGATCGGTACTATTTTCACCCGCGGAGCGTCTGTATTTCACCCTCAGTGTCGTTTAGTTTGTACTTTGTCTATTATTGTGTCCGCTGGTAACGGCACGTCGAGTCGAAACGACAGTGCGTCTTATTTGTCACGACACAAAGTTCACTTTAGCACTTTATGAGTGGCGCGCTGTTGTTTTTTCGGCTCGGCGGGCGGTTGCGAGCCGGGAGAAGTGCGGTCCTCGAGATCGAAATTCAGTGTATGTACATTTCCCAATTGGAAACTGACTCGGATGGATTTTAATAGAAGATGTCAACTTTTATTCATGTCACGTCGGTTAGTTTATAACGGGGAACTGAAAGAATAGGACATAGCCTGACTGTCTGCTTCGTTTTCGGTGATTTCTAATGAAAGCTTTTAATAGCTTTTTTTTAATTATAAAAAAATTACAATCAACGGTAATAAGCAGACGGTCAGGCGGACGGGTGTGCATTTAAATCGTTTAGTTAGTGTCACCGTTTACGGGCCATATGTTGCCCCTTGTGAAATCCTCTTTACTTTATGCTGGTATGTTCATTGTTTACAATCTTAGGGCCCATAAAATATTGTATGTATACAACATAAGATGTAACTGATAACACTAAAATTCATTAAATAGAGTAAATTTGCCAAAAAATGGTGGTTTTATTTGGATGTTGTTGCGGTAGTGAGAGCGGGGGCGAGCTTGGACACTGGACATACCACTATATAAGCCGCGGCGACTCGCGACCGCCTCGCACAGATCATTCACATTGTTTTGTGGTGTTTTTATTATTATTATATCTGTCTGTGAAGAAAACCCAGTCCCGAATTTGTGGTAAAACATTTTCTACGTTCGTTTTTAGTTTTACAATCGCCTATTTGAGAACGTGTATTTATATGTATTATATTATTATTTTTCGTGATTTTATGAAAGACGAACAAAGGCATTTAGATTTTATGACAGAACGGCGTCGCTGGCGTGCGGAGTGACGACCCGCTCGGGTAGCACCCATTTTGACTTAATTGGGAAGCATTAGTGTGATCGTCTTTTTCATTATTTTGGAAAAGTGGGAGAGAGAAATTTGTTCATTAAAACAAAGCTAATATACCCACCGGCTCGACTCGGTCACGTGGCACGCAAGGCTACAGCCATTTTGTCATAAAATGTTGCATTCATAAGCATTTTTATTCTAAATTTTATTATCTGTGCTACAGAAAATTTATTGTCCTATAAATTATATTTAATTGAACAAAAAAAAAACAGATAAGTATGTGAGAAAAAACTTAAGTTTTCCTTGTAGCCTTTTTTTATTTAAATTTTTTCTCTGTTGTAATTTTTAGGTAATTTTGTATATACCTAAAGATCAAGGTAAATAGTTTGTTAATCGTTGTATGTATCGGATAATTCCTCGTCGTCTCTTTGCTGCATAGAAGAGCGCTATGAGTACATAAAGATTATTAAAAAAAAGAAGTAACGGATAGGTTTTTTTTATATGAAATCGACAAGGAACGCGATTAGTTTTCTACGACCGCGGTGAGCAGGCTTAGTGTAAAAAAAAAACAATGATACGAGTTTGTGCTGGTAGGGGCGATATATTCTTTGTCTAGTTCACATGCGAGGTAATCATGCAGACTGAGAGAAATTGGATAATTTTCTGGGCGCGGGTTCCGGTGAAGTAATGGGGAATTTATCTTTGACGTTTTTCGGGCTGTCAAACTTTGTAAAGTATGACAGTAATGACAGTTCTCCGCCCGAAAAAATCTGTCAGAAAAACGTCAAAGAAAATTCCCCATTGCGTCACAAGCATTGATGTCAACGTGTTTGCTAATTAGACTTGTGTATAAAAGGATAATGCACCTCGCAAGTATTTTGGCGTAAAATTATTTGCGTGAACACTTCACTCAGTTCCCGCCCCCAAGGATGTATATCATGACGGTGCCATCCTTAGGCTTTCATAAATTTACGCTTGAAGCGGTGTGTACTATTTCATACAAAGACTATCCCCACCAATTATGCATTGTCATCTGAAGCCACAAGTTTCGTTGATCTAAGTATTAAGTACGTAAGTTATAGATAAAAAATAATAATATCCCGAAACGGAACACGCAAACACGCAAAGTTAAAATTTAAACACTTGTATAAATAAAGCATCGTTTACGTGAGACGCGGGCGTTTGACGGCAATCGTTGAAGATTGATGACGTCCCACTGTACTGATGCCCTTAAAAAAAATAAGGCTTTCTGGAAAAACGGCATAATTTATTATTATAACAAAAAATCACACTGTCGAGATTATTGTGGTGGATTTTTTTTTCTGTATACAAAATAACCTGTAGATCAAAAATGTCCTGTTTCATTTGTTTTTGTAGTGGATTCGATAGCAGAATGTCGGTCAGGAAATGGCAATAATCTTAAAAAATAACTGCAAGAATTAAAATAATTTATTCTTTCAACTTGTACTATGCCCTTTACCTTATAGGAATTAGATAATAAATAAATAAAATTAATTATAATGAGTCTTTTATTTTTCGCTTTCGTGGGGATAATTGATGTGGCACAATTGACACAATATACCTATGTACATATATTAGCTCATTTACTACAACTACTACGCGATATTTCTTGACGTTTTGTTATTGTGTAAAGAATCCTTAGTAATAATATTGTTATTTCAACAGTGTTATACATTTAGAGATGTCGCTTTGTTGTAACAAATGAGCGATATGTAATTGACAACGTCGGATAGGCAGAGGCTAGCTGTGGATTACCATGTTAAATGTTAGAGTGCATTGTGTGTGCTACGGAGTTGCATAGTCTAATACCCCCATCGCATTTTTACAATAGGACAACAACCAGGAGAACGGCAAAGTCATTCATACCAGGTGGATTTACACGAACCAAACTGTTTGCGTCCACTTTCATAGTGCGAACCACCAGGATGTGGAATGACTTACCGGAGTCTGTGTTTTCTGCTCAGTACAGTCTGGAGGTCTTCAAATCGCGGGTGAATAGGTACCTAATGAACAAGTGAGCTCCATCTTACACCACATCGCTGCTTAACATCAGGCAGGATGGTGGTCAAATAGAATTGTCAGTTAAGAGATCACTGTATGGG